>JAZHYW010030311.1:0-14852 GCA_037355805.1 Ixodes ricinus
AGCGTATTACAATCGCTTCGCACCCCAAAAAATCGGAGAAAATTACATCCGCCATTGCTGACCTTCCCTCGTCTTGCCGCGATACCGAGACAGAGAAACGGCTGCTGAGGAGCCTCCAAAAAGGCCAATGCAAGGACACGATAGAATCTAAGATGGCAATAACCTGGCCTGCTATGCTAATAATGAAGTGAAGTAAACGGAATAAAGGTTGGTTCACAAACTCGCGTGAGTCCCACGTACGGGTTGCTAATGCGACGTACGGGTTGCCGTGGCAACAACTGCTTCGACTCCCCACAAAACGGGGCAACCGGTCGGAATCGACAGAAGTGTGTGAATCGCCCTTAAGATGAAAACAAAAAACTGAGGTCGGTTATGGCGGCACTAAAGCACAGTTGCTGCGAAGCGTCTATACGCGAGTAACGGACACCGATTCCTCGCAGCGTATCACCGAGAGTCTCAGGTAAATGAAATGCATTTCAATCCTACTCATAGCCTCCTACATACTGACAAAGCTTGGCAGATCGCCACGAAGAAGCGGCCGCCGAAATAGAGAACGTGGAGCAGCAGACAACGGATGAGAGGGAGAGCCACGTGACTGGCGCCCGCTGCGGCGAGGCGAAACACACTTCTCCCGAGCGAACGAGTCTGTTTCGGGTCCTCGCCGCTGCAAAAGCTGTGCTCTGACGTTTAGGTTCCCCAGAGATATGGCTCTTTGATGCTCTGTACTACCAGATCCTCGCGCTCCGAATCTGCGACCGGGCACACCAAGGCTCCGTCGTTGAACTACCGGAAGCTTGTGAGTATAGAGGAGACTATGTCCTACTACACGAGTGCGCAGCAAAAGGATGCGTGTATTGCTCTCATAGATAACCAGCCATCGCGAGTAATTAATCAGAATTATAATTCCCGGCCTATAAGTCCCACCCCTATAAATTTGTGTTCACACGACAAAGATCGTATACAGTATTCGCGACGCCAGCGAACTATAGGGGGCGCGCTGGTCAGGCAAATGGCGGACGGAAGGAGGTCGTTTTCGTCGTTCAACATGTGGACCACAACAAATGTCTTGCACTGCAGCGTAAAATCGGTGTTACATATAAAAGCAAAGCGATTTTTCGACGGTAGAAACCTTCTAGTCAGTGCGTAGGAATGACACGGCAAGCATAAAAATAATTACTGGGAACGATGTTTGTTTCTATGCTGCCTATACGAGAACCAGGCGGTGATAGCGGACGGCGGAGTCGAAACGACCTCTCTCTGAGCTTCTCGGCGTTGCCGCGACGCGGCGTCGATTTCGCTGGAGTCGCGAATAAGTTGGAATTGTATAGTGTACGGTCGGCGCGGCGACACTGCACTGACATGCCTACAAATGTGTATTGTAATCGCGACATATGCACAAGCGGCAGCGCCATTTTCAACATTCTCGTCCTACAAAAATCGAACGAGAAACATAACCCCCGCGGCAAATTCGCAGAGTTAACGTCCACACTCAAAGGAGGCAAAAAATAACATAAAAGCAGCAATTGATGTCTGAAACGCACCGACGGAAAAGAAAAAGAAAGAAGAAAGAAAGAAACCGCGATTTATGCACTGGAAAGATACGGGAACTAGCGGGACGCAAGTCCGCTCAATTTTGCGGTCGTGTAACAGCTATTCGTGACGCACTTTGGCAACGTTACGCTCGTCACACATCAGCCGGCTCTACGAAACTCCGACCCGGTCGTGTACGCAACTTAAATGTTTTACTCAAGTTACTCCATCTGATATAATTTCGGGAGTAACTTGGTATCTTACAAAATACTTTCAGAAGTCAGTATTTACTACTCTAACCTGAATACTTTTTTGTAAGTGACTTATACTCACTTTTACAGTTACTCGTATAAGTTACTTCCGCCTCCTTACTACGTGTGGGGGAACAGCCTAAAAAAAATAATACGTACTTCAGCTGTTTTCGCTAGGCACTGTGCGATAGCGTACATTTCCGCTCCGATGTTACGGAAAGTACTTCTGCGGAAAGGGGCGAGCTGCCGGGCACCAATTTTGAAACAGCTGCGATATGCGAGCAAATAATGTTTCGTAATTATAACAACCTTTATCAGATTTTTTTATTTCTTTTTTGGCATATGTGCGAGTGAATTGTAGAGAAAAAGAAAACTTATCTCGAGAACATATTGAATATAACGAGCTTTTTTTTTTTAATATTTAGTACTCTACTTAGATACTTTTCTGGAGTCAAGTATTTAGTACTCTGCTCGGTTCCTATTTTACCTCGGTAACTTTAAATACTTTCCTTGAGTATTTGGTACAAGTGTGATCTGACTGCAAGTCCGCGTTCAAAACGGAACGCCCGCAAGGACAGCGGATGAAACTTCTTTTTCACGGCACCCCTCTCTTCTCCCGTAGCGCGCAGGCGTGAAAGAGCGGCGCCAGCGCGTCTGCTGCAGCGGGGCGAAGCGGCGGCCGATTTCGCACACTTTCAGGGCCCTTTGGAGACCCCTTCTCAGGGACGCCGCTGACGAAACGGTTCGCGGAACCTCCCGTCGGTCGGCACGCTGGCTGCCGGTCCCCGCCGCAGCAAAGAGAAACAGCCCCCAGCTGCCCCAGCCCGCAGGCTCAGCCCAGTGGGCTCAGCGATCAGCTGGCTTCGGCCTAAGAGGACAGACGAGCAGTAGGAGAAGGGCGCAGGTGGCGCCATCTAGGAATCGGAGCGCGCACCCAACGACGACCGCGCGAGTGGGATCTCGTCACGCTGCCTCTGCTCGTTGGCCCCAGGTGGCGCCACGCGGCAGGACAGCAAGGGAACAGGGTAGGGCAAATTTTGAAAAATAGATTTTTTGTTTTTTAGGGATTTGGATTTCCCAGTCTTTCCTGAACAATGCTGATTACGTCATTTGAGCGTGCGCGATTTATCTACAGGAAAAATGACCTTTTCCGAAACCAAGGCGGTGACCGACCACGCCCCCTTTTACACCTATGCATGATCTGTATCTCTCCTATGTTGTAAAAAAACGGTAAAAAAACGCAGATTTTCTTTAGGTTTAGCGGAATGTTTATTGCTCGTCCAGCAACAGCAAACAGCTGTCTAGCTTTTACGTTTTTAGCCCCATAAATCCTCAGACACTGCCGGTATCACTCGCGACGCGCATTCTTTTGCTTCTGCTTCGGCGTGCTTCCACGGGCAAGGTAATTTATTGTTTACTTTAGGACTAGATTTTGAATGTTAATCAAATGACGAAGACGAAGAAGGTCTTTCAAAAGCGTCGCTTTCAGGGTTGTCGGTACAGGTCGATTTCTCATGCCGCCGAGTCCCTGCGATGCATTCTGATGCCTGACACAGCGGCTAACACGTGTGCGTCTTCTTCGAAGCTGTAGCACTCGGCAGTACGCTTTGAAGAGCTGAAGGCAAGTGTTAGTGACTGCGACTATGAAGTGATTGATATCGACCTTCTGTCCTGTACCGTCGCCGAAAGCTGGGTGTGTAAAGTGTGCGGTTGGGACTTGCAGCTGGTTGAAAAAGCAACATAAAGAGCTGGCGTCGCCTGTACCTACTTTCTGAAGTGTGAAAAGTGCTGTTGGACACACCGACTAGAGAGACGTCAAAACGGACAACTTCGGGCCTCTGCTTGGTGTTTCACCAGGATGATTCACGGTGCAGTGGTTGCGGGAAGCTGGCCGGTCACGACTTTACTTTGCAGACAGGGCTACACAGCTCGTCACAAAAGAGGCCCGTAAAGCAAGGCAGCAAACAAAGAAATTAAATATTGACTATGGAGGTGACAACCTGGCTGGTGGCTACCGAACTGATGCATCAGCATGCATTTCTAGAGTGCAAGTTTGTTATAAAGCGCCTTTTTTCACTTCAAAGTCAATTATCTCAAAACATCATTTTTTGTGACCTTTGACCCTTTTTTTCTGAAACCATAAAAACTAGAAGCATTATTTTTCTCCACTACGAAGACAACACAGAGGAGAGTCTACTGAACTAGAATTATGAAAATTTATCAAGGCAATTTTGTTTGACAAGCTGTTTATTGTCCATTTTGACATTAAAATTGGGAGGGTCCAGTAAAAACAAAAGTAAAAAGAACTAAAATAAATATAACAATAGTTCTAGTTCAGTAAAGAGAACACAGAAAGATAAATACGATGATACCAACATGAATCTTCTAACCCTAGAAGATCCTGAGAAAACGGGTCACATAAATAGGCTGAAACACATGGGAGGAATAGGGCCTACCCTGTTCCCTTAAAGGTGTAGGGAAACGAAATTTCAGCGCTCATTTTCTAGCTTGAATGTGTTGCATGTTGCACCCTAACCTCAAAAACACCAGTCTTCCGTTGAAAGGCACCAGAAAACTAATTTTAAAGCTAAATAAACGATCTTCCAATGTGCACCTGGTGGATGCATGCGGAGCCTATTTGGGAGGTAGTCTAGCAACGTTGTGGAATCTGCTACGTAGTCGTGACGTAGCAGATTCCTTTGGCGCAGCGCCGCTCTTTGGCATTTCAACATTTTCCTTCTTAGCTTTCCTCCCCAACTCACAAATCGCGAATTGAACCAAACAGTCCAAGAAGACGGAAAGGGTGGACTCTCCTCTTTCTCGGACCCTCGTTTGTGCAGCCGGATGCAGCCATTCTCCCCTAGAAGATTAGCCAGTCGCTCAAAACTCGGACAAAAGTTGCTTTCCCCACCCCGTTCAGCCCTAAGCTGACAGTGCTGTGGAAGCTACGTGCTTCTTGGGCCAGCCACACGCTCGTCACCCCACGGGCACTTCGAACGGCTCGGTTGTAACGCGATGACGCTATTGACGCCACCACAACGCTGACAACGCCACCAAGGGCAAAGCTCATAATCCCGCCAGCCTTGCTACGTCACGAATGCGGGGAAACTTTTCTTTCTGTTTTTGTTTGCGCCGGATATCCCATGACGCATCGCGCCCTCCGTTCGCTTCTCTTCGAGCGCTCGCTCGAGTGCACCGTTTGGAACGAAAAATATAGCCAATCGTTCAAAATACAAACCTGCGATTATGAATTACGGTTATTACACGTCATGCTTGACCCATTTCCGAACGAAATTTGAAAATTTCAAATTTCGGTTCAGTATCCCTTTAAGGCCCCTGTACTTAGGACAGCTTGACGAGAACTGCACTGTGTGCCTCTGGCAGCAGTGTTGCCAATTGAGCGGTTTTCCCGCTAAACTTGGCGGTTTTGGTTTTGATTAGTGGGATAAATTATTGTTTTGCAGGCGGCATGATTTTTAGCCAGGTTTATATAATCTTGGCGTTTTTCTTTTTTGTAGAGGTACAGACGTTTTATATCGATTTACTGTCAACTATGCACCTGTCATATCCATAATCAGCCACAATCGTCTTTGGTTACTCTCAGTAATGTTCTGGTTTGAGAGAGTAACGCCTGTGACGCCACCAAAACATTAAGACGTCGAATATCGGAACATGCCTCCCTGTTTTGTGTGTGCACGTTTGAACAGCGTGAATGTTCCAATGCTCCTTTGACGTTTTTGTCGCCGCTTTGTGAAATGGGTCCGGTGAAGTATGCTCAAAAGTTTAGAAAAGACCGGATACAAGACCCCAAACTTAAAGACTGGCTACTGGAGGTTCCTGGCGGTAGCAGACGAGCCAGGTGCCACTATTGCAGAACAGAACTATCTGCGAACCACGTGGATTTGGTCGTGCACACGCAACAAAGAAGCATGTTTCGGCTACTGCACTTTTCTCCTCTGACAGGCAGGCGGCTCTACAAGTTGAACGGAAGCCTGACCAGTCACGCACTGCTGAAGGGTCCCTTGCCATGTTCGTATGTGCTCACTCTGCAATTTTGGCTTTGGATCACCTGGGGGAACTGTGCCGTAATCATGTTTCGGGACAGCAAAGGGGCCTAGCACCTCCAGCTTCATCGGTCAAAGTGCAGTGCATTGATAAAGAACGTCCTTTCTCCTCACTTTGTTGACCAGTTGCTTTCCGACCTAGGATCTGGAAGCTACAGCCTGATCCTAGACTAATCAACGGACATGTCGGTGACCAAGCTGTTGGGCGTCGTTATCGTCTACTACAGCGAGAAGGCAGAAGGCTGGCAAGGTGGTTTCTACCTTTTTGAACTTAGTGAAACCCACCGACTCAGAAGCTCAGTTTAGTGTAGACGCAGTGAAAATGTGCATAGCCAAGTTTCGCATCGATCTGCAGAGGACGGGGGAATAGGAACAAACAATGCCAGTGTGATGGTCACAGTCAACAACGGTGTGTATCAAAAGCTTAAGGCGGAAGTTCCCGATCTCTTTTTGGTGAGGTGCGTCTGTCATTTGCTGCATTTGGCAGTTTCAAGTGCCGTCGCCGAGGCTATTCTGAGAAATCTTAAACTTTTGGTAAGTGAGATCTATAACTCATTCAGTTGGTCGCCATCAAGGCAACAGTCCTACCGCGATTTTTAGCAAGCCCTGTACGATGGACATGATCCGCTCAAGATACTGTAGTACAGTCCTGCTCAACAAGGTGGCTGTCCATCGAAACAGCAGCTACACTGCAGAACTCCTGCATTCCATGATGCACAACCCGACAAACTTGGCCTACCTCGTTTTTGTGAAGCCTATTCTTTCAGAGGTGCAAAGGGTTAGCAAGACGTTTGAGCCTAACTCGGCTGATAGCCTGAAGCTGCTAAGCGATCTAACACTGCTAACTGAAGGCCTGACGAAGAAGCTTGTTCTGCCCACGTGTCGAGTAGACCCACTGAGTGCAAGCGTCGACGCATCATTGATCCGAGAGTCAAACTCGCTATGAAGTTGAAAGGACGCTCGAAGACCTGGGAAAAACGGGCTTCTCTGAAGAGTCTGGAACGAGTATTCAGAGAACGGCGCATCACTTTCCTGTACCACCTCGTGAGGCAGCTCCAGCAGAGGCTACCAGACAACGTTCGGACACTGAGGCAGGTTTTCCTGGCTCTCAGTTGGGAACGCCTGTGCGCTGTGAAGGAGTCGCTGGTGCCCCTCATGGAACTCATGAAGTTGCCACAAGAAAAAATTGCAGCGATCGAGCTTCGGTGGGACAAACTCACTCTTGTTCGCTGGAACAAACTTGACACAACTGTCGCCTTCTGGGACGAGGTCAAAAAGTACAGGGATGCCTCCAACACAAACCCTTTTCTTGACCTTGCTGATTTTTGCTTTGGAGACACTTGCACTGCCTTGGACGAACGCGGAGGTTGAGCGGGTGTTCAGCCAGATGAACATAGTCAAGTCTAAGCAGAGAAACAGGATGACTACGGAGATGACCAGTGCCGTTTTGACGGCGAGGATGGCCTCCGAAGAGAGAAAAAATGTTGTTCTAGCTACGAACTCCCATTGGATGTTGTAAAAAAATCGGCACCATGGAGGCTTACCTTGGTAAAGACGGCAGTGACACATCAGGAACCAGTGGCACTTGCTATCAACAATACCAAGATGACGATGAAGCAGACACTCTTTTGTAAACGAAGGGACGTGGCGTGACAGATCTCTAGTGAAAACAAAAGGAAAGCTTCCTTTCAGATGACATTGATATGATCTATACTGGTATTATACCTTTTGGCAAGAATTAAAGCAAAAAATAAAATTGTTAAAAAGTCATTTTTGCGCTGCGTTTTGAATTTAGCGGTTTTCGGTGTTCCAACTGCGGGTTTTCAATTTTGCAGTTGGCAACACTGTCTGGCAGTGTTCAACTGCTCGCCTGGGTTGCATAGGTCGGCATTTAGGGCCCCTTCATTCACCATCACATCACGAACAAAATCACGTCTCCAAATTCATTCGCATTCACGTCACAAGGTACTCCGACTTCCCGAAGTCACGGCCCTTCACATCACGGCGTTCAACCGCGTCAAGAATTCATCCCCATCACATCACCGCCGCCTCCGAATTCACGGAGTCATTCACCATCACATCACCAATTCACGAAGTCATTCACCATCACCACGAATTCATCGGAATTCACAATCGTGAATTCATCGGAATTCACCATCACATGATGAACTCATCCGAATTCACCATCACTTCACGATGCATTGAATTCACCATGAAATCATGAATTCATCCGAATTCACCATCACTTCACGAGGTTATCATTATCACGGTGAACCACGAATTCACCGATTCACCATCACATGATGAATTCCGCATATTCAGCAAAGTCATTAAGGTTCATTTATCTGACTAAATTCGACTTCACGGCTGGCAGTCCTTCACGAGTGTCCGCAGTTCTTGCGGAATAGGACTGTGGCGCCTTTTCGTGTCAGCCACTTGAAACCAGGACCTGACTCGCGTCGGTGAAGTGGGGCATTTATTTCGGCCCGGCAGCATTGATAGAGCGCCAACCCAGCCAATGCCGCGCTGCGATCATGTCACGCAATGTGCTTCGTGCGCCGGCCACGCGGAACCGGCAGGTCACGTGATATGGTATCGACGCAGGGATTAGGTGCGCCCTCCGCCTCGCGGACGAAGAGGCGCCTGCTGCTGTTACTGCCCGCCGCCTTGGCGCCGGCTCGCTGCCCTCGTAGTCGTATGGAGAGCAGGTTGGAACTAATGCGTTACAAGTAACGACGTTACTGGTAACGCGTTAGTTTCTTGACTAACGTACTGCGTTAGAATCCCAAGTGACTGAGATGCAAAGTAATGTTGTTATTGTTTTAGGAATCTCCCCTCTAAATTGCGTTACCCGTTACTCGTTACTTTTGATTAAAAATGGGCCGCATGATTGTTTAGAACAAAATGATTTTTATTCTGTAAAACTCACGTTAAATAGGCAAAAAAAAAAAAAAAATGCAACAAAGCTATGTATAAGCGAAGCGCCATTTCTAAACTCTTCGGAAGAACACTTGTAACGTTCTACCGGCTCGGAGCCCAGTAAAGGCGCGGGATCATCGCTAACCGGAACCCCTAAGCGTCCCTGCTAAGATCACCGTCGCCGTGCCCTGAGCAGCCGTCTGGCTGGAAAGAGACAACAGTCTGCCGCCACTCGAGAAGGATTTTGCCTCAAGCGTCCCTAGCTACTCCCATCCTGGTCACATCGTTTTGTTCCATAACAAAATTTCAGTTCCCATCGGCAACACAAGAGATCGACTCGAAGTTTGGAAACGTTAGACGTGCTTTCGCTTTGAACCAAAACAAGTGTGTCAGCCTTAGTGGCCGGGTGCTGGCGATGTACGTTAACTGGAAATCGCGGCGTTGGTTTGTGAAGGAATTCAATTCACGAAGATCGATCACAACACATCCTGAGTTCATTCAAATTACCGAAGTCATTCACCGTCACATCACGACTCCATTCAACATCACGAATCTCATTCAAATTCACGAAGTCATTCGCCATCACATCACAGACTTCATTCAGCACCATCACATCAGGATGTCATTCACCATCACATCACGACCTCACCATCACATGTACGAATTCACTCAGATTCATGAATTCGATTCACCATCACATCACGAATTCATTTCAAATTCGCGAAGTCCTTCTTTCCATCACATCCCGAATCTCATCCAAATTCACAAAATCATTCACTCATCACATCATAATTTTTTCAATTTTCAAGAGATTCATTCAGAGGCCATCTCAGATTCATTACGCCTGGGAATGTGAATGAAGGTGACTGAGCGAGTTCCAGAGTTGAATTTGCCGAGGTATGCTGGGTTGATGTGTTTATGGGCAAAACATTTTGCTGTGGGTCTATGGGGCTATGGCTATTTTTTCAACGTAACTGCAGTTATTAACAGCCCTGGAGATGCCTGAATATTTTACGCAAAGCATTAAACAACACTTTTTTTAGACACCATTTTTGTTCCGATAGGATAAGTATTTATTAAACGCGAAAAAGGGTACAATCCGCCATCTCTAATGCCGCCATTAAATCCACCTTTTTGTGAATAAAATGTCGGCTACACCCTGTTCGCCCATTGAGCCCCCAAACTCGCCTTCGTCCCCATCGTAGGTTATCTTCTGCCCCGAAGTCGACACAAAGAAACCATCTTCCCTCTCAGCTCGGCCAGAAGGAAGAGGGAGAGAGTACTAGATCCATTTACTCTCGAACTGATTTTTTTACAAAAGGTCCAGTGCAAACGCTCTCAATGGTTTGAGTTGAACACACCCCTGTTTTTACGTAATTAAGAATTGCAGTTTTATTACAACCTCTAGAACTTGAAGAAAACAAATTTAGGTGCTCAGAACCTACTGTATTTTAACATTATTTCAGTGGTATTTCGTACCTAAACTGAGCATTCACGGCAGTTTGTGCTGTCCTTAATGAGCCGACGTCCACCTAAACCCAATTTTCATTAAACCGAAATTTGAGATTGTGGGTGCCTGTAGCATTTGTGTCAGTGAAAAAAACTTGTCAGCGTGAAAGAGAACAGTACCGTCCTTCTAAGGGGACAGATATATTACTGAAATAAAGGCTACAGGCACCCAAATTCTCAAATTACGGTTTGATGAATATTAGGCTTAGGTGTATGTTAGCCCATAACAAAATTATTGTTTTTCTTTAGTATCTTTCGATCTAGGTAACGTCACATTCTCAAACTTTCACATTTTATCGTCACCACCAGCGTCACATTCTCACGGAGTTCAACTTTCTGCGATGCATACCATAAAGTTCCGAGAGAACGCCTGCCCCCGAGAGATCACCCATCCCGTTTTTTTGGCTAAATATCTGTAACATAGGCATTCCGAGACATCGCCCACTCCCGATTTCCGTCGGACGTCAAGCAATGTCCGACGGGAATCGCATCAACCGCTCCATTTGCTGTACCGGTACGTCTGACAAGCGAGTTTATAGCGGGTTCCCGCGATTTTGTCCGCGATCTGCGCGCGCGGTATCGGCTCCCGTAACACGCGGGTTGTTCCCACGTGTATGTTGCGCTGTGAAATGCGAATCTGCTGCGTCCGCGGATCTGCGGTATCCGTTCCCGTGACAAAGTTTTTAGCGGATTCCCGCGTTTTGTCCGCGATCGCGTGCGCATCTCCATTCCACGCGAGTTGGTCCCGCGTGTATATTGCATCGTGAAATACGATTCTACCGTGTTCGCGATATGCGGTATTTGTTCCCGTAACATACGAGTTTGTAGCGGATTCCTGCCTTTTTTGTCCGCGATCTGCGCGCGCGATATCGGTTCCCGTGACAGGGAAGTTTGTAGCGAGTTCCCGCGTGTTTATGGCACCATAAAACTTGCACCTGCTGCGGCCGCGATCTTGTTCCCGTGAGATGCGAGTTCTCGGCGGATATCCGCGGGTCCTTTGCACCGTGAAACGCGTATCTGCTGCGTCCGCAAGCTGCGGTATCCTTTCCTGTGAAACAGGAGTTTGTAGCGAATTCCCGCGTGTTTATCGCAGAGTGAAACGCAAATTTGCGGTGTCCGCGATCTGCGGTACCGGTTCCCGCGTCACGTTGTTTGTAGCCAGTTTTTGATAAAGTTTTGCTGTGTTGTCCCCAAAGATAGCCCACCCCATGTTTTTCACCATTTATCTCTTCATTTTGGGTGGGCGTCCTTTCGGAACTTTGCGGTAGTTTATTTAGCTTTCTGCGATGCATAGTTTATTTACGCGGGCCGAAAAACGGGGTTTCATTTTCTCGATCTGACCCGGTACTTTACCAGACACTGAAAAATCCAGCACTGCAGCTCTCATCGTATGGGGGTGCTACTTCAGAGCTTCTCCGTCTCAAGGAACGCCCATTTCTCTCAAATAACTGCCGAGGAACCCCCTTCGATCTTCGCACCGATGCAATAAAGCAGCGCAAAAGCCTACAGACCTTGTAAACAATTGGGCACGTGCCAGGGAGTGTTTGGCAGCTTGTTTCCTATCAGTTGATGGCCCATGTCTTCTCAAATTAGTTTTCCGACTGGAAAAGGGGGCAGGAACGGCCGAGAAATTAGGAACTCAGGTAACCCCTGAGGATACTCCGTGGAACCCCTCGGAGGGTTCCCAGCAGCCCAGTTGGAGATCCCTTCAGGAAGAAGAGAGTTCTTTCTTTCTGGGACGGAAAAGAACAACTGAGGGCTGGCCTCTTTCTCTTTCGCAGCATGCAAGGCTTTAATTCTTTCGTCATCATGGGAAAAAGTGGGGCTTTTCAGAAGGATGGACGTAATGTTTATTTTACAAACTAATCAGACAACTAAGGTAAGAAAATTTCACAATTTAGAAAAAGGCTTGAACGGGTACAGAGCGCAATGCCATATGGGGAGCTGTGTCAGCTTAATGCCGACACGAGCAGCCCTGGGCTGCACAGTAGGAAAAAAGAACCCAAGAGATACACGGCATACCTTTTAGCGAACGTTGGAACCTACTCGTGAAAGTCAACGAAGTGGCTGAATTAATTCACATAGTGAGGTCACTGGTTGGGATGTCGAGAGCTTGCCGTAGGCTCCCATCGAAACCAGATAAGGTACCAGCCATTACTGTGCGATTTGGAAGCCCAACAGTGAGGGACGAGTGGTTGAAAAACAGGACCTTGCTAAAGAAAAGCAGCAGGAACACATACATATGTGAAAACCTCGCTCGCCAGAACAAGATCTCTCCTCTGGAAATGGGCTCGGGATAATGGCTATCGCTTTGTCTGGAATGCGAATGGTAAGGTCCTCATCCGCAAAGGCAAGGTGACTCGGCACACGCTATCAGTAACACACACAACCTAGGAATGTTTGTCACAGGCTGAAACTTGACTCTTGCATGTGATAGTGTGCAATACCATTTGTCATGGCCACTTATGACCGGTATTCGTTACCTCATGAAATATGCAGTACATTATACGGCCAATGGCTCGGTTCATCTCTACTGAAATGTTTTCACCTAAACGTACAGTCTTTAAAAATAAAGTTGACGAGTTTCAGAACCTACTTAATAGTTTTGGCTTCCCTTTTGATGTCGTTATGACATCTGAATCATGGCTAAATGATAGTGATAGTTTTCAGTTACCATGTTTTTTACATCTGCAGTTAACCGTGATGAGTGTTGCTGTGGAGGTGTGTTATCTTTGTAAATAAGGAACTTTATTGTGAGCTTTTGCCAGAGCTTTGTTACATATCAGCTGACGTTGCAGTTGTTTCAGTAATAAATAACAACACGGTATTATCAGTGTTCTATAGACCACAAAAGTGGTGACATCTGTTTATTCCTCGAATACCTCAAATCCTATCTCACCTTTATATCCGGTCACAAAAATGATCTAATAATAACTGGGGATTTTAACATAGACACACTGTCTTCCAGATCAGATGGTCTACATTTCGATGTGTTATTGCAACGTTTCAGTTTTACTATTGTTACTACGGTACCCACCCACGTCACTTAGTCTTCAAAAACACTGTTAGACTCGTTCGACTTACCAACATTGACCCCTAAGTCCCTAGAGCCAGGAGTAACTTGTTACAATTTACAGTGACCACACGAGCATATACTTTTTATGTCAGACAGCGCTATTGTCACCGAATCCCAGTTTTCCCTGTTTATTTCTTACTTTAACTTCCCGCCGATAGATCTGATTATCGTCTGTGCAGCGGTGTCCGAACGTTCGCCAAGTTCGGGGCGCGCCTTTCTTCCCTTTCGGGTTGCAGATCTGTGGAGTCCGCAGGAGAGAGGGAGAGTCGCCCGTGGGACCGGGCGCTCAAGGTCACTTAGCTCGGTGCGTTTGTCGGGCGCTCTGGGAACAATTATTGTTTTCCCGAATTGTCAGGGGTAACTGTCAGGAGAGGAGAGCGTGGGGACCCAGGAAGGCGCCGACCTCCGCGGAAGGGCGAAGCGACCTGAAAGAGTGTGTTGTTGTTGGACCTTGAAGTTTGTTTCCGACGCCTCGGCGAGCGGTGACTCCCACACGGACGTACAAGGTCAATGTCTCTGAAAATGTGCTTGTCTTGTTTTTCTTTTTCAGCAAACCTGAGAGCTCCGATTGGCTCTCAGAGCTCCTTTCTGATTCGCCAACTTATGGTCCGCAACATGCTCATGTTTTGCATATGTGGAGATAGACCGTTTTATCGTGCGTAAGCGCCATTTTGAGAGCGAGAGGAAGGGGAAAGGGCTACAGGCGCTTGCCCCTTTCTGGTTGTGTGTAGAAAGACTGAAAGTCCCGGATGAGAGGCTTTGGCCGGGGCTGGGTGTCTGCCGACGCCCCAACCTCGTTCGCGCGCTTTCTTTTCTACCTTAGACTCGCAAACTTAATGAAGGGCCGTGATCATTTACGATGGCGAGTTGCCCGGATCATCGGGACACCATTGCTGGGTGATAGGGTGCACAAATGGCGGCAGAAAGCGTCGAATACTGCCCGAGGACCTATGCAGCATTGCATGGAATCCGCGCAGCATGAAAGTGCGGCTGCAATGTTTTAAGCTCCGCCGACTTTCCGCATGACTGTAAATGATGCACCAATTCATCGCCTGCGTGGTAACGGGCACTATTTCAGCGTAGCCATTTTTAGTAATCAACGTTACAGCGATACAACGGGAGCCTCAATCAACTTTTGCAAACACCCGGAGCTGCTTCCGATCGTTTAGCTGCGTTGCTGCTATCTTGCGTGCCCGTGTTCTTATGACTTCCTGTGGATGAAACGACAAAGACATTCTAGAATGTACCTGTATCAGGACCGCAGAAAGCCTCAAAGCAGCCAACGAATTATTTTACTGGCTGGTGCAATATTTTGAAGTTACTAACCTCCGATTTATGCGCTGATACATTCGCTGCCGCTGTTCTCTCCGTTCGCCGCACTGGCGTGGATCGCCATGATCTCGAACAAACAAAAGTGCACACTGGGCTTTCCAGGGCGCCATCCCAACCCTGGACACCAGCGACTATCCAAGCAACAGAGCCCAATCCGTGGGGATGATCTGT
>JAZHYW010030312.1:0-30690 GCA_037355805.1 Ixodes ricinus
TTACAAGTTAAGAAGGTAGTAGAAGCTCCTCCCCATCAGCGTGATGCGCCCGCTCCGGACGCCTCCGCAGTCGAGAAAATAGTTCGCTGAAAAACGCCTTCTGCTTCCATGGATAGATATTGGCTACGACAGACCTTGTAGAGGGTAGCAGCTTGCGCCACCTAGCCGAGGCAAATTGCTCGCTCCGGAAGGTTGGAAGTAAAGAAGAAGGCTTCAGTGCAACGAAAATTGTAACTTTGTATAAGTAATGCATATATGGTTGTTGGTTTTAGTTTGATAACCTTCCTACACGAATTAGGTGCATTCCGTGCATTTGCTCCGTTTGTTAAAAAAACCACACGTTTCGGGTTTTGAAGACCCCTGCGATTCGCGTTTTGAAAAATCCGAAGTCTTCTTTTCTTTTCCGTTATGAATCCCAACGTGGAGATAGTGGAATGCGATTCCTCCGATTCTGCTTCGTCAAGAGAGTCTGGTGCAGCCTCGCCGTCTGCGCCAAGGCGCCTCTACAAGAAGCTAAGAGCGGCGATGTCCTCAACCGAGTTGCACGGCAGCTGATAATGAACGCGTACGTTCAGGTGCAGTACACGAACCGTACGCCAAGCCCGGCCAGCCCGGCCTCACTGTGGAGGAGTCCTGCATCAAAGTCAGCAAACTGCTTGGCGTTGGTGTACGCACCGTTCTCGAGATTAGGAAGCAGGCGAAAGAAACCGAGGGACAAGTTGTGACACCTTCTCGGAAGCGCCCAGCAAGTGAGGGCAAGAGGCGGCGCAAAGTCAGGTACGGCGACTTCGTTGCTGCGCGCGAGATCGTGCGTCCACCGTTTCTTTCGACGGAACAGAAGTCCCCACGGTCAAGAAGATAACGGCCGAATTCTGCACGAGCACTGAACTTCCCATGTTGAAGGCTTGGACTGCGCGTCGCCTTCTCCACGACATCGGATTCGAGCACTGACCAAGAGGGAACAGAAACTCGCGGCTGATTGAACGAGAGGACATCGTCGCCTGGCAGCGAAGTACCTGCATGAGATCGCACGTCACCGACAAGATGGTCGAAAGATCTTCTACTTGGACGAGACGTGGGTGACGGCGGGGCACACTGTCTCAAGGGTGTGGGTAGACACGACCGTGGCCTCGTCTCACGACGCCTTCATGCGGCCTCAAGCAGCCATCGGGGGAAGGGCCAGCGTCTTATTGTCACCCACATCGGCAGCGATGAAGGCTTCGTCGACGGCTGCCTGGACGTGTTCCGTGGACAAAAGACCGGCGATTACCACGAGGAAATGGATGGCACCCGCTTCGAGAAGTGGTTCGACGGTGTCCTCGACAAACTGCCGACAGGAAGCGTTATCGTCATGGACAACGCTTCTTACCATTCACGGCGGTTGGAAGCAGTGCCGACGACGAGTTCCCGCAGGACGACATCCGACAGTAGCTGACGTCTAAAAACGTTTCATGGGACCCCAAAGATGCTGAAGAAGCAGCTGCTCGACATTGTGGCGCATGGTGAAGCCCAGCACCTGAAGTATCGTGTGGACACTGCTGCCGAGACGGCTGGCTGCACTATGGTCAGGCTCCCACCGTATCACTGCAAGTTCAACCCCATTGAACTGATATGGGCGCAGATCAAGAACG
This sequence comes from Ixodes ricinus, assembly GCA_037355805.1. Lineage (NCBI taxonomy): Eukaryota > Metazoa > Arthropoda > Arachnida > Ixodida > Ixodidae > Ixodes > Ixodes ricinus. Next base: position 1,632 of record JAZHYW010030312.1, read on the forward strand.
GCGTTGCTGCCCGAAACGGACGTTCAAGATTGTCGACGTGGGACACTCCTCAACGAAGAAGTTGACAAGGTCACCACTGACAACTGGGTTAATGCTGTCAGGCACGTTATTGACATCGAAGCAACGTTCCGATGAGGCGAGTGCCACAAGTGCCCACATCCAGCCACATCGTCATCCAGCTGGATGGAGAGGACACCACATCCGAGAGTGACCTGATCTGGTGTCGAAGCCGCTGACGAAGCCGACGCCACCATTATGGAGAAAGCGTGGAACATCTCGGAACACAAACGGTCCTTTTAAGGACCACTCATATGCTTTAAAATCGGATCGTTGTTCTTGTCCACCACTGACCTCCCGTGTCTCATGTTGTACATGCTTCTCTGCTCGTTGCCGTATAACATTTCGATATGCAGCCACAGACAAACTTTTATTTTTGTTACGATAATGTCTAAGCTGGTTCTGCACATTTGCACTGTGCCATGAATCACAAGTATAGATTTCAACTTCGCAAAAACAAAAGTTTGCAGCCCATCTACGGCAAAGACATCAGATGCCATATTGGCCCTTCCCGCTGTCCAAACATCTTTGCTACGCAACAAATAGAATTTTGATTGCAAATAAGCTCTTTTTTGTCTAAGAAAACAACAGATCACTGCCAGTGCTCTGCTTTAAAGAATAAATGGGACATCTGTGGCCATTCACACGACCGAGGCCACTCTGAGAATAACAATAACGTGCGTCAGCACTGTGGACAGCTAACTCTTACTGCCAGTGATCTGTTTCGAAGCATAAACTGGACGTCTGTGGCCATTCACATGACCGAGGCCACTCTGAGAATAACAATAACGTGCGTCAGCACTGTGGACAGCTAACTCTTACTGCCAGTGATCTGTTTCGAAGCATAAACTGGACGTCAGTGGTCATTCACATGACCGAGGCCCCTCTGAAAACAACAATAACGTGTGAGCACTGTGGACAGCTAACTCTTACTGCCAGTGATCTGTTTCGAAGCATAAACTGGACGTCAGTGGTCATTCACATGACCGAGGCCACTTTGAGAATAACAATAACGTGCGTCAGCACTGTGGACAGCTAACTCGTACTGCCAGTGATCTGTTTCGAAGCATAAACTGGACGTCAGTGGTCATTCACATGACCGAGGCCCCTCTAAAAACAACAATAACGTGTGAGCACTGTGGACAGCTGACTCTTACTGCCAGTGATCTGTTTCGAAGCGTAAACTGGACGTCAGTGGTCATTCACATGACCGAGGCCCCTCTGAACAACAATAACGTGTGTCAGCACTGTGGACAGCTAACTCTTACTGCCAGTGATCTGTTTCGAAGCATAAACTGGACGTCAGTGGTCATTCACATGACCGAGGCTCCTCTAAAAACAACAATAACGTGTGAGCACTGTGGACAGCTAACTCTTACTGCCCGTGATCTGTTTCGAAACATAAACGGGACGTCTGTGGCCATTCACACGACTGAGGCCACCCTGGGGATAACAATACCTTGTGTTAGCACAGTGGAGAGCAAAATCCCAGTGCTAGTGCTCCGTTTCAAAGCATAATAGAGACGTCGAAAGTTCCCTTGAAGTCCACGGCCATTATGACTCTTGGGTCGCACTTCGGCGACTTGGCTAACACCTCGTAGTGGATGAGGAGCAGGCTGCCCTGTGCGCCGAAGTGCGGTCTGAAGGGGTGTGGCATAGATTTCCTGAATTTAAGAGGCGCCATTGTACTCGCTTGAAATATATCGTAAAAACAGCACCGATTGCTTGACGTGAGGAAAAGTCAGCTACAACATTGATGAAGAATTGGTGAGAGGACGGAGATCTAAGGAATGCCAATGCCATTAACTGGGCCTAGTTCAGTTCGACTCAAGCTTGATATCGTCAGTCTTGCAGAAACGCTGTGATGAGGTGAAGCGGTCTTCCATAGAGACCTCAGTTTTGAGCCTCCCGGACTAGTGCAATGTAGAGGATTTAATCAAACCTTTTAAAGCCGATAAGAACCATGATGCACAGACTGCAGCCTGACTTGTTGCCGAGGGCAGAGTTGTGAAGTACTGAAAGGTCGTTTTTGAGTGCTTGGGTGGCTTCTAAAACTGGTTTAGAATGAATGGAGGTATTTCTGGGTTTTGTGATGCTAGTCTGTAAAAGGCCTAATTCCCTTTTCCGTTGGTGCTGCTGTAGTGCCCCCATCAGCTGGCCCAGGGGTCAAATATATAGTGCAGGTCACGATTTGGGATCCCTTTTCGCACCCAGATCAAGTGGGTCGGCTCCTGGAAGGCCTAGGCATGTACTGTTGGAGCGGAATTGTAGGATCAGTCTAATGGGCTGCTAACAAGTTATCCCATACGACGAATCATGCAAAGCCCTTTGAAGGCTGAGGTTTAAGGCTTGCAACGAGATCAGATAAGTAGGTGGTCGCTTCCCACTGTCGGTGTGCACTTGCCATACCCCTCGGCTTGGGGAGCCCCACGCTAACCCTTAGCTCTCAGGCCCGAGCTCGCTGTACTCGTCGTAATTTTGAACCAATAACGCCGATGATGAGTCCATGTTGTCCAGTCCAGAACCATTTCAAATTTGCCTGATGGCTCCTTATCCAATTCCAGGTCGTGAACTAACAGCAGAGGGACGTGAAATTCATTTTCTTTTTTTTGTTCAGAATGCATTTTGTCTGGCAATGGGTATCTAAAAATGATGCCTGCGATAGTGTTTAAGTAACGCGGCTCGGAAACAGGCTTTTTGTGCGGTGCCACTCATTTCATCAAATGACATTTCCCCGACAGTTTGTTCCATCCACGCTGCGACGATTTATCAACAAATTGTTTCATCGACACTCGTTCATCGACATATCTTGCTATGTTTCGTCGACAACATTTTTGTTTGGTTAGGGGTGCACTGGTTTGTTGGTGAGCAAGGGTACGGGTACATGCACGGGGGCACGACCACCCTTACACGCTGCTGCGAAGCGGCATGTACGGGTGGGCTGGGTGGGTCCACATTTTTGTAATGAACTCCTGGAGACTGTCGCCGCAAAGCGTCGTGAACTGGGTGGGTCGGATAGTTTAACATGTGCCCCAGTGATAAACGCACAGCAAAATGTTCCTACAGCGTGCAATTTGTGTGCCGATGAAACTTCACAGCACAGTGTGGTAGTATCGATGAAACAATCAGTGAAACACGCGTCACGCACCTGGGTTTCGAAGCATAAACATACGACTGACAGGGCCTCTGAGAGCAAGCAGAATGTTCGGAAGCATTTGAGAGAACCAAATCTGCTTCCCTCATATTCTCTTATATTTTTCCAAAAGAAGACATCAGCTTCTTAACGTCCAGAACAATATCAATTAAATGTTTGTAACATACGCATCACTGGCTTTATCATTTGTATGCCACATGTATGTAACAGCTCATTTTTGTGAACGAGGGTGCACCCGCGGGTACTATCGCAGTCATAGATTAGCGGGCAGCTGATTGCGACGCGGAAACTTGACAAGGACGCCACGTTTCACAGATGAATACATACTGCTTCGAAGGCGTCATTTCAGTAGACAGACTATTTATTAACGCCAGCAAAGATACGGTCGAAATCGGGTGAAGACACTTACTGTGTTCGCGGTTCACTTATGCCCCTCCCGCACAGCCCACTACACTTATAAAGAAGAGTTTGGTGACGGCTGCATTTCCACGTCGCTCCACGGAAACCACTGCGAAGAAAAGCCGCTGCCGTCACGGTGCTGGGGCGGAACCTGAGGCAGAGAAGCAGACGGCGTTCGACGTATGTGCGATGCTAGGCCTTACTCCCGCATCGAACTTTTCGATGGCAATGCTATCGCTGGATTTTCACGCTGTCGCGCAGAACCTATTGCGAATAAAAGTGGACGCGGTTACGACTTAGCGACGTAAGCTCGGGTAAGTGAAATACCGCGTTAAAAAACAGAATAATTGCTGCAAGATACTGGAGTCCTAGAAAATCTGCCCGGCTGCCATGTTGAAAATATTCATTTGCCAAAACAAGATTGGTTCGGGCAGGTCATGACGTCACGGAAACAACGGGACGCGATTGGTGGCGGAGGAATACAAGATTCCCTTTGAGGGGCATTTGCCGCTACCTTCTTGACTTGTAACCGACTATAGTGTGAGAATTGGATTGTGTCACGGTGGGTTGTGTGTATGCTTATACAGCCCAGAACTTGGTCTGCCTCAACGGGCGACGAGTCTCCCAGCTGTAGATGGGGAATTTGGCCAGTGCAGTAAAACCGCTTGCCTGGGGTCTTTAAAGTGCACCACGCAGTAGTGATACATGACCGCACGCAAAGTATGCCGTGCGCCAGTTCGCTCGCTTCTTTTGCAGGAGGTTGGAATGACATCTTACCGTACAAGCTCTGATTGGCGCTGGGTCGAAGGAAAGGGGGTAGACCTTGATGCTGTAGCTGCCTTGAGGTCTACCCGCTATCCTTCCAATCAGAGCCAATCAGGGCTAAGCTCGGCGTTCTGACGACACTGCCAGTCCTGTGCAAAAAGCAGACGAACTTCCGCTCTGCACAAATGCATTTTGTTTTCTAGTATTCTCTATATTGTTATTATTGCAGTAAAGTTGACATTTGGGCTAGTTGGTAGTCTAACAAATTGAGGTATTTAGCGCACAAGGTAGAGAGAAGAAGGACAGCGCTCTTTTCTGCCCTGTCCTTCTTCTCTCTACCTTGTTCGCTAAATGCCTCAATTTGTTATTATTGTTTTTCTAAATTTCAATGAATCTCGAAGGTCAAGGGAATATTCGATTTCCACCTCTAACGCTTTCAAATGCCAGCAGCTTAAGAATGCTCTCGCCGCACAAGGACACTGCTCTTGTTTATATCTTAAAAAAACTAGCCTAGACATTTTTTTTCGTAAAACATAAAACAAAAATTATGTCTACCAATATCGTGCCCAAATTGAGACGAAACAACCCAACACGTATTTTGTTTAAGACGAGCACACTCTATCGATATTTGCAAAGCAAAAAAGAAAAAAAGAAAAGACCATCAAAACATATTCGAAAACCACACTAAGGTTATAAAGGAAAACAAAACAACAACACTAAAAGAAAACATCGACACAAGAACTGCCATTGAAACTTTTTGTGGGTAATTTGCACGGTGGCACCGATACTCTGAGACACATATCGTTTCGGTTCAGCGAAGTGCATATCGCTCTTCCTTTTTGCTTCTTTGTCGCTGGTTGGGTCTCATTAGGGCGCGTATTTATTTTTTATGTTTTAATTCGGGCTCCTCACGCCTCTCACGTTAGGCAACCGCTAAGTTTATTTTTTATTTATTTTATTTATTTTTTAAGGGGGGTGGAGAGGGGGGGGGAGGCGCTTGGTGCAGAATTACAGAAGCGTGGAATTACATGGGCGACCCCGGAAACCCGTGAAGCGACTACACTCTGTTTCAATTAAGGATGGACTGCAGAGAACCCTTGGACTTATCGAAGCCAATCGAATGCATTGTGCCACGTGACAGTCGGGAGGGGCGCCGCGACGCGTGGGGTGCACGGTCACGTGAGGCTTCCACAGCGCGGTATTGGCTGGGATGTCCAGTAGCTTCTGCTGCGGTTCATCGTGAGGCGAAACAGATCATTGCCACCACAGACATCGACACGCACCGCACGCAGCCGGTGATTCGATTTCGCGACTCGAGGAAGCAGCGCAAAAGCGATTTGTGTTGCCTGCCGCTGGGTATCTTACAACAGAAATCAGGCATCGTGTGGATCACTGCCAGGAGCCACAACGTCGACCAGAAATTATTGAGACGTAACAGTCATTGCCTGGTACCGGACGATCGCTTTCCCGTTCTCCGGCGTGCCCGCCGACGATGGCCCGGGTGGTTGGTTGGTTTAGGTGCGCTGTGCCGATAATTTATGGAATTTGGCTGTACGGATTGAGTGGAGGCGTCCCTTCGTTAGCCAGCCGTATCTCGTGCTATTGCTCCATAGGCGCGTGAAATGTTGCAGGCCCACCGTTTTTGGTATCGCACCGGAACTCCGACGGAGGAAGTTTCACCGTGATCTACTATTAATGCAGAGGCGTTGATACGGAGCGACTATTAGCGCGTACAAATGTATTTGTTTTTCAGATGAGGAGTCTGGACTCCATAACTGGAAAAAAGTCGGTTATTGCTTTTTTATGGTGACAGTTCCTGACGTGACGTAGCGTCATGGTGGCACGTTACGTCACAGTGTCGCGCGACGTGACGTGTAACATTGTCACCTGCCGTCATGATGTCACGTTACATGGCAGTGACACGCGATACCGTGAGAGCACGTGACATCCTAGTATCGCGTGACGTGACGTAATAGTGTCACGTGACGTCACGCGGCAAAACTTTCCCGTTAAATATAGCGGAGAACATTTCCCGCCGGTGAAATATTCTTCGTTAAATTTAGCTCGGAAATGCCTCGTGCATTTCCCAGCCACGACGCTAAAGTATGCAGAAAATATTTTCTGTTAAAGAGATACTTCAACGCAATTTGGAATATATCCGTCGTGTTCAGAAATAGGTTGTATATGATCCACAATATCCGATAAATGACAATCGCACGTTTGTATTTTGAGCCTGGTGGCTGTATTTTTTGTTATAAACGGCCCACTCTGGCAAGCGCTCGGAGAAGGCCCAGCTTAGAGCACGTGACATCCGACGGAATCGTGACGTATTTCGTCTCGGGACGAGCAAAGCTACCGCGAGGCTGACGTCGAGAGGATGGCCTAGTCGTTCCAGCCACCGAAGCGGCTGCTTTTGTACGAATTTGAAGTGACGGTTTAATCTTCTATAATCTTGTAGGGGGACAATAGCGACTTCTGCGACACACAAAAGGCGATTCTCGGGAAGACGGGGTTCCTCCTTCCCCTTTTCTCTCGTCGTGGCCGGAGGCGAGACAGTTGCCGTCACTACCTCTCAAGGTTCCTAGACGGGCATTACAAACAAGGCGTTAGCGACATCCACCAGGTGCTCTTTGCTAATCGTTTAATTCGTTTTAAAATTCCTTTTTGTGTCTTTTCTAACAAGATATTGAGTGTGTCCGATGTGATACTGCTCATTTGAACACATTATAGACCATAAAATAGGCGCCGAAATTTCGTTGTAGTATCCCTTTAAAGTTTGCGGTAAAATTTTCCTGCTAAATGTATAGTGCCAACATCATTTCTCATCTAAACTTTCAGGGGAAATTTCTCCGTTTATGCCTGTGTTTCAAATGCCTGTGTGCAGTGTGATTATTTCTATAGTCAGTGACAGGGTAGGAGTTCGGGGAAAGCTTCTCCCACCTCTTTACACTTTATCAGAGCGAACGCTGGAGAGGAGGCGACCTCCTCTCCACCGTTCGCTCCGCTGAAGTGGAAAAAGAACTTCCCCTTTCCGCGGTTGCTCACCACAGTTCATTTGCAGGACATGTTAAGGAACAGGAGATTGTTTTTATTAAAAAGGTGTATGAACCGAACATCGCTATTGTTACTCAAAAGAAAGTAAAACCGGAGGGGGACAGATAGAAAGAAAGCGAGGCTAAAGGTTTTAAACTTTTAAACTTAACACATTTTTTGGCGAAGTGTTTACCGACGAGCTCCCTTTGTCTGACCACCATGTTATACCTACAATCGTCATTCCAGAAATGGACGATGTGCCGCTTGCCGACAAAATCCAGCCCGGGTCCTGATGGTGCATGCTCGAAGCTGCTTAAACTAACAAAGGGTGCGTCAGGTGCCGTGCTTGCCAGCTTATTCCAGCAATCGCTTAATACCGGGCACATTCCGAACGAATGGAAATCGGCTAATGCTGTCCCGATTTATAAATCTGGTAAATCGAAATCGTCCAACAAATTATAGACCGATTTCATTGACCTCTGTTCCTTGTAAACTTTTAGAACATATAATATATTCATCTGTCATGAAACACTTAGTCTCAAATAACCTGCTATTTCCCAATCAGCACGGCTTTCAACGTGGTCTGTTGTGCGAAACCCAACAGTTTGAACTGGTAACGGATTTGCATACCTGTATTCACTCATCCTCAGAAATCGAGGCTATTTTTACAGACTTTTCGAATGCCTTTGATCGTGTACCACACAGTCGTCTGATAAAAAAAACTACAATATCTCAAAATTAATGATAAGGTAATTACATGGATTCGTGAGTTTTTGCACGATAGAAATAAATCAGTAATCGCAAATGACATCACCTCACCACCTATACATGTCGAATCTGGTGTCCCTCAGGGATCCGTTATTGGACCACTTTTGATTTTTAATTTATATAAATGATCTCCCCAACAACATTTCTCCAAAGATTCGCCTATTTGCAGACGACTTTGTGGTATACCGTCAAATAGCTAGTCAAAGCGACTGCCTAACTCTTCAAAGTGATTTGGATATCATACTTTCATGGTGTGACACGTGGCAAATGCAGATCAATATAGATAAAACAAAAACAATGACATTTACCATTCGTCGCTCATCTTTTCAATACGACTACAAAGATATAGATTCAAGATTAGATAAAGTATCCACATATAAATATTTAGGAGTCCACTTAACTTCCAACCTCTCCTGGAACACTCATTTACACCATATCCTTAGGAAGGCTAACCAGTCACTTGGTTTCTTAAGAAGGCATTTATATATGGCAACAGCAGAAACCAAACTACTTGCATACTCTACCCTCATTAGGCCAAAGTTGAAATATGCAGCTATTATTTGGAACCCGCATCAAAAATATTTAATTAATAATTTAGAATCTATACAAAACAGGGCCACCAGGTTTATACTAAAAACGTATTCACCTAAAAGCGTCACTCAACTTAAGAGTTCACTTGGTTTATTGACTCTCCACCAGCGAAGATACCTCGCAAGGTTATCCCATTTTCATAAACTCTATCATAGTTCCTCAGATTTCCGTCAAAACAACATTCTCCCACCGGCTCGCATTTCCCCTCGTCATGATCATTGTTACAAAGTTCATATTCCATTTGCAAGAACTAATCTGTTCAAGTATTCCCCGTTCGTACAAGCGGCGACCGAATGGAATGAGTTGGCAAGCGAAATTGCGACGGTCACTGATCATGATACATTTATGTTGTTATTGCGTGAATCTTTAGGGTGAATGAATCATATATTGCCCTGTATGTTTTTTACTCGCTCGCTGGCAGTCTATTGCTTTGTTTTTTCTAGCACGTCGACTGCCTCCAATGATGTGAGTGCGTGTGTGGCCTTTTTGTTATGCAATGTCTTCCCTTCATGGTTCTGTTTAGCGTGACACGATGTTTTCTATTTTTATTTTTCTCGTGAAATCTTGTATGATTATGTAAAAGTTTATATGACACTCCCATCTATGTAATGCTCGTTTGGAGCCTTTAGAGGCATGTAAATAAATAAATAAATAAATAAATAAAAGCGACGGGGTAAGAGGGAAGTCAGTTTAGGAAGAGAGAGCGGTGTTAGAAGAGGTAAGAGCGAATGAGTAAGAAGGGAAGCATGATTAACCCAGAAGAGATAAATCTCTTAACGAACTTTGTCAGGGCCTGGTTGGGGCCCCAAACTCAATTTGTAGCCCCCAAAAGAAGTTCCAGTGTGCCCAAACCGAAAAAAAAATAAGTCACGTTTAATTTATATTTTGAGTTAAAGTACAAAAATGGTGAACTCAGTATTAGGAGCGACTCAATCAAGAAAATCCAATTCATCCATAAAAAAAAAGAAAAAAAGAATAGCGTGAAGTGAAATTAGATTTTTTTAATCTTTCACTTGTCGACACTTTTGCGAGAGTCATGACTTTCCTTTCTGTTTCGTCGCGGGAGTTTCACCGAGGTTCTGGAGTTAGCGTCTAAATATATAGATAAAAAAAAAAACATAATCTCAGATTGATTAAATAGTTCGAAATTGTTTAATTTCTTAGATTAGCTCCCTTTTATTTTCTCAGGAAACCCATTAGTGTTTTGTCGCGAAGGGATATACAACACGTAACAAATTAATGCTCTAAAAGACAAAAAGAAAACTTGGAGTTTGGAGGACGCTTACTATTCGCATTTGAGGGTGGAACTCGACAAGAGAGCCTTGCGTGGCCTAGAGGCGACATCCGGCTACCGAGCAGATCGGGCGTGCGATGGATCGCTCTTTGGAAGCGGCGATAACGACCGGCCAAGGCCGGGGTGGTAAGGATAAGGAAACTGCTGTCCGTAATGACTCTGGTGTCTTGCCACCGTTACCTACAGGAGAAATGTTGAAGAACAACGTGGTTTTCCACTGCGATACCGGCAGGCGCCCATACCTGTCCGAATACTTCGTACGACCGTTACAGGAGGTTGGAGTGCTTTCGGAGTTTGTCCAGTCTTTTGGCTTACCAGATGGGCCACGTGTGGCTCCTCAAGATGAAAATGTCAGAGGCCAAGCTAAAGCTACTGCAAGCTGGTGAAATTCAGGTGAAGGGGGCGTCGCTGCCTGACGATCGACCCATATCGAATTAAGGTCAGGGCGAAGCTCCATTGGGTGAACTTTGACATGCCCGTCGAAGCTGTCCGCCGTGCATTCGAACCGTACGGTGAAGTTAAGAGCGTCGTACGTGAGGTGTGGAAGGTGGATGGTCTCGCGGACGTCGGGTCTACAACGCTGTCGGTCGCCCAAACTCTCCGCCAGGACCTAACACACCAGCTCCGATTCTACGGGCCACGGTCCTCGTGGTGGTTCCCGGGCGTGCGTCCGTTTGCTTACGTTGCCGACGTAACGGGCATATACGACGCGAGTGTAAAGGCCGAACAACATAGGGCGAATTTGCGACGCATTTACGGGCGTTTTGGCGGACGTAATCCCGACGTATAGCGGGCGTCGGGACGAGCGCTTCCATGACGTCTCGATGTCGGCGTAAATAGGCGCGTATTCGGCGATCCGACCGAGACAGATCTCGGCGCTTCGGCGTATTTCGGCGTGGCGTAACGGAAGCGTACGGCGCGGTGCCGGCCAATCAGCTCCCGAGTTGACAGCCGGAAGTTGCTACGAGAATCGGCTTGCCTAGCTATGCGGGCGGCTGGCTGGCTTAACTCGGTCGCCGAAATGGGAGCTCGCTTGGTGCGTTCGGTGGTTTATTGGCGAACTGTGCGAAATCGTTACATCCCTATGGAACGAGCGGTGAACGACTGAGACAGAAGAAAATACCGTCTATGGTGCGGGCGATGTGAAAAAATGATTAAAGGAAGGGTTTTGAGCAGAGGTCGTGGCCGTCCTCCTGCCGGGACTGGTTGGCAACTTCACGATTGCAAGGAACATTTATGGAACAGGCGTTAGCAAATCAGGCTTTCGTGATTGATTAGCATTTAGTTATTTCTGTCCCCTTGCGGAACGCAATAATATAGCAGCCGATCTACCTTTCGCCTCCTTTCATGAAAGGCACGAGTCGGGCTACACTGCACCAAACGCCGAGGAGACGTCGACGAGAAACGCCTTGTAAGGTTTGGCGACCTTCCCTTCTTCCATTCTGTAAAAAAAAAAAAAAACAACAAAAAAAAAAAAACGCCCGCTAAATGCCGTGATTACGCCCGCTGAAAAGCGCGTAAATTGGTCGAGAATACGCCTATGTGGGTCGGCCTTCAGGCTCCTTGGTGCTCCGAGTGTCGTGGTTTCGGCCGCAAGAGCGGGAACTGCACCCGAACGTTAAGCGCGAAACACATGTACGACAGAAACCGTCCGATCAGACGTGCGGACTGCCGGAATGACCTTGAGGGGAGAGGGTTTTCGTAGCACCGGAGGACGTTGAAAACCCTCGCCTCCGACCGTCGTATTGCGCGGATCGGACGTCGAGATCGGACGGTTTCGTCGTACATGTGTTTCGCGCTTTAGTCCAGGCTGCGGCAGTGCACACCGCTGGCGGTGGCGTCGATGAGGAAATGGTGGACAAGATAGAGGCCGAGAAGGCTGGAAGCGCGGCCGGGGGTGCGTCCAGTGCCGGTGCGCACGGTAACAACGCTCAGCAACTTACTGCGGCATCAAATACCAACGACGAAGATCGGCAGGGAAAGTCGGAGACTACGCAGACAACTTCGACGACTCAAAGCAGCAAAGGCAGGGTTGTGGCTGTACTTGCTACAACCAAGACTTCCGAGGGCGAGAAACCCGGAAATGGCATGGACACCGACCTGGCGACGACCAAGCGGCGACGTGAAGGGGCTACGGCGGCTGTGACTGGACCAGGGAGCAGCCTCGGCAGCGAATGGAAACAAGGGTGGAACATTTTTGCTTTTGGAACATTTTTGCGTCAAGAACAAGAAAAATCGCGGCGGGTCTCCAAAGCGGTCATTGTCCTTGTCTGGCGATGGCTGACCTCCTCAGTTGAAGTTTGTCTTTTGGCATGATATGCTCTTTTTGCGTCCAAGCTAATGACCACTACAATCCTTGAACGGCCATTGCGTGTCGGCACGTTGAATGTTCGAGGGTTAAGCGATAGACCTAAACGGTACCAGCTACATCGCCTGTTTATTGAGCAGGAGCTCGACATCAAATACTTTGCCAGGAGAATACGTCCTACTCTCCGATAATACAATGGCATCGGCGCGTACAGGCTTGGAGAAGTTTGAATGGCTGGATGACCAGCAACCTTGGGTTCTTCCTCATTGAATTGGGAATGTTGGGAGGTGCCACCTATAGCCTTGGAGGTCGCTGTTATCAGGCATTCGCGCGGTTGGGCGAAGGGCGCGCCGCAGGCCGTTCGGTCGATGCGAGTGTTTACTCAATATGTGTCGTAGCTTGTTCCCTAAACACTTTTTAGAGCAAAAGTGTCTTTTTTCGGCGCGGCGAGACGTCTGAATTGTTATGTGAGAAATTGGCGCAGCAGACGCACCGTCTGATGCAAATGACCTGAGTAAGATGTATTCCCCATGTATTCGTCGACATCTTCGTTAGGTATGCGCTACAAGCAGCGCATACAGCTCTGCTTGTAGATGCTTGCTGCAACCGCTGCCACACTGTTAATTGATGTAAGGGGAAAGGCAATTCGTCACATTGGAAGAAAACACAAAACAAAAGGAACTCCAAATATAATGCCGTTTTTTTATTAGATTTTTGCTATAAGTACTAGAACTTTGCTGGTCAGGCTATATTACATTTTCGACGTTTATTATGCACTTATGTTTTACTGATAATTACCCCCGCTTATTTTCCAGCCTTCTTGGTGTCTTCATATGTCACCGAGGTTTATAACTCCGTTTGACATAATGTCATCCAACACGTCTTAATTGAGAGCGGAGTTCTATATCTAAACAATCCTACTAAAATTTAATATGAATGCTCATATATGAAGTATATGAAACGACTCGTTACATTTTTGGAACCTCAATTGCTACACGAATTTTTTAATGATGTAAATATAATAAAGAAACCTTATTTTAAAACTAGGTGAGAGTGAGCAAAGAGCTCTGATTCACGCTTGCAAAGAGCTTTGATTCACGCTTTCTAGGAGAGTAAACAAATTCTAGATAGATAGAACTAAAAAGATCTGACACTTCTTAAAAATAGGCAAAGAAAAACAGAGAAGGGCTGAAAGCTTTTAGAAGGTTTTTGAGTCTGAAACGTTGTTTTTTCCTCACACGCGATCGGAGCCGTTAGCAACGCTAGATTAACACTTCGGGTTCAACAATAATCCTCAGCCATTTTCTTTTATTCTTGTTGCGCATTTTTTGTGTTGTTCACTGCCTGACGATGTGCGAACGAAGTTAGGGCAAATTAAATAAGGGTTCGACATTTCGTCCTTCGGGGCGAAATCGAGTTTTCAAGAGCTGGAAGAGACAACTTGTCTCTTTCGCAACAGAAGAGGACATACAATTTTCACACATTGTACTAAATAAAAGAAAGAAAAGAAAAAGGTTTACTATAGTCTGTTGCCACATCATAACTGCAAGAGATGATGCGCCCTTGAATTCGAAGAGAGAATGGACATTACAACAAAGCTCAGTACTAGCACACCATTTTGTTATTGACGCCACGGAATGGAACAAGCCCATGTAAGCGCTTTTTGTGTTCATTTTATTGAAGATTGAAACTCAAAAATACGATACCCCGTCGAATGCTTGGTGCGCCTCAGCACGTTTAAAGTTAAACAGAGTTGTTTTTTTGTTTCCGCGTGTAGATCCCATATCTTTTATGTGGCAGTAGACTGTATAAAAATACATAAAAAAGTTGATAAATCAGGTTTTATAAAACTGAAATAAAATGGGGTGTGTGACATGTTTAAATAGTGCGAAGTTACTAAGACATCGGAATGTGGCGACTCATCTCCGCCGAAGGTGAGAAAGTTTACCAGTGCAGTGCGACTGCTAACCTGGGCTCTATAATGCGCATCTCGCATTGTGAATACTCGAACGCACTAAGGTGTGATACATATCCAGATATAAACGGGTTAGGGCAGGGGTTCCTGGGTTCCGTATTGCGAATTTTAAATCCCCGTGCTTGAAGCTGTAGTGAAAAATACTGCAGCATGTACATATTAAGCGAAAAGCGTAAAAGGGCGCGACTTGCAGTGAAGCACTGGTAAGATGCACTTATTTAATCTTGCGGTACGTTTCACTCGACGCAGTGTTTGACATAATCGGTTACTATCATCTGAACATCTATATGTCAATTACTCTAAAAAAAAATAGTAATTAATTTCTAGCGGTGGTTCTGTGTGAAAAATATTTTCTGTTTGTTGGAACTTGGTTCTGAGTGCTAACCATTTTATTAATGACAACTTTGTAGGACTGGCATGTTTAAAATTGAGCGTCGAATTACCTGTTCTGTGAACAATTCGTTTAAATAGGAAACATGACAGCATGGAGCTCCTCCCCTTCCCCCAAACCTTTGACACACACAGAAACGCATGCACCATATGTCTGAGGCTATTTGCAAAGTCCCTAGTTAGGTATATAGAGACACAAAGAAAGAAAGAGATATATATGTGTATAAAGGAAATACATTATGGTTTTGGAGAAAATGCATAAAAAAAGTCCCTAAATAGAAATATTGTATTCTTTTCAAGCATCCATTTTTAATTAATTTTAGTTTCTTTCTCTCTTTGGAACGCAGGCGTGCTTTAGCTGAGAATACCCAGAATTAAGGGACATACGGACACACACACGAAAAGTATGAATTATAGCGTACAACCTCTGTCGAGATTGTAACTGTTCGGTAACAGAACAAAACTTTCTCATAAAAAATTAATAAAATCTCTAAATTCAGTTGAGACTTGGGGAAAAAATTGCTTTTGAAACTAGCTTATTCTGGTATAAACCAAGACGCTAATTTTTTGTTTTTGTTATTGTTTGCTGCGCAGTGGTTTCCGGTGCCAAAACAAACCGTTTAGAAAACCACTACAGAAGCATGAATTTCGGTTTGCCCACAAGAACAAAGAGTTTGCGGGAAGCCGCGAACATTTTACTCTCCTGGCTTGTGGCGCACTGTTCCGATTCTCGGAAGACAGATTATTACCGCATCAGAGGACAAACGCCTCGAGAATTCCCCAAGTAATTTGTCATTCACGCGCCACTGACGATCATGCGACCGCAGCGCCACGTGGGTCTAGAAGCACCCCTTCCTGTTTTGTTTTGGCCGCTTTGTTCCTGACAGTTTGACGTTACCAGCGGCGGCTCCGGGTTTCTAGCGCTCTGCTAACGAACTATGGGAGAAACGCCCTGGCTTTAGGCAGCTTGTTACCCACGCGTTTCAGTTATCCAAGTCGCGAAGCGAAAGTGTGTAGCCTTCCGCACGGAGTAACCTGCGACGGCAAACATTTCTTCTGCCAAAATTAATTGTCGGGTCATTTTTTTTTGTCGGTAAACAGAGTTTGTTGAAAGGAAATAAAACGCACGTTTACACTGCTGAAAATTACGCTTTCTTTTTGGTTTTAGTAAACAGTTCGTATGTTTGGACAGAACTCCGATTTTTTGTCACGTGCCTGTCGTCACAAGAGCAACAGCACTGCAGCAAACTACAGCTAACATTAGCAGGGTACGTTGTAGTAGAGCATTTTTTTAAAATTTAAAGTTAATTATATTGTTGAACGACGTAACTATTAGATTAAAAACCAGTTAGTTAACAAGTGTACGCGAGCGAATAGCAGATATCGTCGTTATTTGGTCCCATTATGCAACGCCAGGTGAAATTTCTTTCCAAAATCCGACACTTCCCTTCCTAAAAAAAATTGTAAAAAAAGTCACAAAATATTGCAGTTTCAACATGGCAGGTCCAGGTAAAAATAAGCGAATTATGCTTTAGTTAATCACTTGTCGCGCGTGCTACCTGCACTCTTAGTCACGATAAGATAAAAGTGCGACCAGGTCGCCGAATAAATGCGTTCATTTGGTGCAATCGTAATACATTCTTGGCGTTGATCACGCGAGGAAGCAAGATTTTTATATGTCAGCGCGATTAGTGCAAACTGAGGCTAGTAATGGTGGCGCATATTGTTACCCAGTCTCGTGGAATTGAGCAATACCATTAAGCGATATCCATTAGTCTAAAGCATTGACGGCTGATTGCCACAGCGGCAGTAGAACGGCACTCCCGATGCATTAGCGTTCGTAAACACGCAATGTTTTGGAACTTGGAGAGCATCGAACCTGGAACGCCTAGATGTTGACCAGCTTGAGCTAAAATAAGCTATATAACTGGCGTGGTCATTGTTTTGTAAAACACGTGTTCTTTTGTTTTCGAGTAAAAAAGGAGAGAGCTATTTCGTAACGGACAAGCCACGCCTAAACAAGACAGGGGACTTTCTGCACTCTCAGGACATTGAGCAACTCAAGGCACCCTTCTTTTACAATGAGGATTTGTCACGAATTTGTTTCTATGTGGCTGTCGCTTCTGCGATCGTGCACATACGTATGTGGCATTTCGTGATGTGGTCATATTGATAAACCATTGTGTTTTATTGCTGTCAATAGGAGGGCGGAGTTCCGTTTAGTCTTTAATGGCCTTCAACTTGGCGATACACTCGTGGCTGCATATTAGGCATGAGTGAGGTGACAGATCGAACCTGAAAAAGGCGTAACGTGGCACGCGCTGTTCGTAAGCGGAATAAGGGTTCGAAGCCAGCGTAAAGTCATAAAGATAAAGCGACAATTAAGAGCAACAACCACGATGCATGTTAAAAAAGGGCTTACTCGGAACAAATATCAAGAACTCTACGATTAAAAAAAGCAGAAAGAAATTGAATGCCACCAAAATACAATTTGGTTTTCGTCGTTTTTGTGGCGAATGCAGGTGATGGGAGCAATTTAGTCGCACAAATCGAGAATTTGTTTAAAATTCGAGTTTTATCGTATAACTTACAGCTTAGTAGGAAATATAACATTTAAAAAAGTGCAAAATAGCTCGAATGAGGACTTGACGAATTACTAACATAAAGATAGTAATGCCATAAGCACCAGTTGCTTTTTTAAAATTCTTGATGATGAGAAAAATTCTAGATTCGGATTCAGTGTAGTATTCTAATCATGAAAAACCAAAAACGCACATTGTAGTATAGCATTGCCATTATTAAAAAAAACCAAAAAACTTGAGAATTTTGACAAATTTTAAAGTAGAACATAACGTAACAAGCGCTGAAGTGTTTGGAATACTTCCCAAACTAACTTTTTGATCTAAACCCGCATAATAAACCAGAAGAATAGATCCCAGAAGCTGGCGTGACATTCTTTAATAAGTGAGATTAGGGCGCCTGAATGTTTCCAAAGTGCCGCATTCTATACTCTATTTAGGAGTTGTGTGCAGCGAATGCAAAAGCATAGGTACGACACGGACAGGGGCTTTCGAATTTGCTTTCCTTTCGCGAGTGCTCGTGAAAGGAAAGCGAATATGAAAGCCATTCGCTCGCGCCTGTGTTTTTGCCTCTGCTGCATGCATCTCATAAGATGAAGTATATAACCAAAGATATAACGTTCGCTGGACAGGAAGTATCAATTTCATAGAGATTTCTGGTCGACGGATGTCGATGGCGCGTCAACATGTCAGCCATGTTTACGCGCGCAAAAAAAAAATATAAGGAAACGAAATTATACGTGAAACGTACACAGGAGAGCTCTGTGTTGTCGGTTAATTACCACTCGTCGGAAGGAGTTAACTGTACTTGTTTTCGCTAAGGCTTTTAATATCGAGTAACTCGTAATCGAGCCTGCGGAAGGGAGTGCTGGCCAGTTCTTCCGCTCGCGGGCCGGCTCTGCTATATTTGTGTTTGCCCCGATTTATGTCAGTTGCAAAGAACAGCCATATTCTGACCTCCTCGATTTCAATGCCGCAACGGGGTTCTGACACGAAGTCTGGGAGTTCTTGCACTCTGAGAACACATCTGAATGAGATCACTCAATGTATACTTAGCATGCGCCAAGAAGACTGCACTACCCCTTCCAGTGGCACTACCAGGACGTTAGCTTCCATATGCAGTTTTCCGCTCTCAGAGAGATATCTGGTTAATATTGCGTGTTTGTCTCGTAATCGCAGTTGAAGAAGCGAAAGCTAGCATTGCAGGACCCAGAGATCTTGGGTTCAATCCCCATCCCCACCCGTTTCTATCCGAACGAGCAGAGTACCGGCGTGCGGACATGTATGTTTATTGCGTAAGTTACATTAAAAACCCCAGGCTACCAGTCGTAGAACACTGGCTAGATTTCTCATACAAAGCGGAGACACTAGGCGCCCATTGGGGCTGACCAACTTCTCGCTATCTAAGCAAACTCACAACACAATTGCAGTGAAACAGTCACCGAGCCATCAAATTTCTTTGGCGCTCTTCGGCCTCAGCAGCCCTTGCGTCATAAAGACCCCAATCCAACCAACAGAGCCATCAAAGAAAGCGTTCAGTCCGGCAACAATGTACCAAAACGTGAAAGCTGCACCAACAGCAACCGGCTACTTTCGTCTCCGTATCTTCTAACACTCCACCATGAAGTCCGCGTTGCATAGACAGTGACGAAAAAAAAAGGACTATTGGAGACTCCAGCGAAATCGACGCCGCTTAGCGGCAACGCCGCGAAGCTCATGAGAGGAGGTCGTTTCAACTCTGTCGTCTGCTATCGCTGCTTGGTACTCGTAGGCAGCATAGAAACAAATATCGTTTCCAGTAATTATTCTTATGCTTCCGCCGTGTCATTTCTACGCATTGACTAGAAGAAGGTATCTACCGTCGAAAAATCGGTATGCTTTCATGTGTAACACCGATTTTACGCTACAGTGCAAGAAATTTATGGTGGTCCGCGTGCTGAACGACGAAAACGACCTCCTTTCGTCCGCCATTTTGCCTGACCAGCGCGCCCCTATAGTTCGCTGGAGTCGCGAATAGTACGGCGTCGTAAACGATTCTCACAGGAATATCAAGGTCTAGCATTGATGAATGCACCGGGTCATTTGCGTATCCAAACATTCAATTCCGCATTGGAGAGGATCACTCTTTGACCGCAACACGTGTAATTATTTTTGTTCAGCAGCGGCGAATGAGCGCGAGACCCTCATTATGCAGCTTAATATTGCAAGCACTTGATGTCATTTGCATCACCAGAGCCACCAACACCGCAACGTTCAACTCGGCGAACGTAACGGAACACAACTCCTGCACCCATAGAGTTTGACAAAACGCACAACTTGTGCCTCTGCCAATGAAAGTGGCGTGTGCTTGGCTGCGCGTTCTCAGTTTTGGACGCTGGTAAGGGACCTTAAATAGCACTGCTTCAATAGCTGATAACCACGTTCTACATTACAGAGTCACGTGTAAGTTCACTGTACATGATTGATTGTACGTAGAATGGTTTGACTGGTATACACTTCGGTGAATGACTGCGTGACTTATTATGTTCACACTTCTTGCCCCGTGATTCGAACTTCGACGTTTTTGCTGGCGAATGCACAAATCTCATTGGCGGCGTAGTGTTATTAAAAAAAATGAAGATGTGCTCTGGGCTTCCGAAGCCCTGCGCATTTAATGCCGTTAGTAACCAAGAAGGCGCAACCGAGAATGAGGAGCAAGTTCCGGTAAGGTTGAAAGGTCGTCAACTGATAGGCCTGTTTCTCTCGGCCAGGGGGCGCTGCTTAGCGTCCACGAGACGTGACCACAAAAGAAGGACCTACGGTAGCGTCCGCGAGACGGGACCATTTAATGCTTGCGCGAAGCGGCGTCCCAGCTTCCCATCATGCTCGATCCACGGGCGTAAACTTAGCGTTTGCAAGCGTCCCTCGGCGCCAGTCCATGGGCACTAACAAGGCGTTGAAAAGGACGTAACGCGATGCACAACTGAAACGCAACAAAAAAAAATCCGACTTCGCTGGCCATGGGCGCCGCTCAAAATTTGAGAGCTATGGGTCTATGTGGAGCGCAAGTTCGTCTGCTTCTCATGCAGGGGTGCAGGGACGTCAGAACGCCGATCTATGATTGGCTCTGATGGAAATACAGTGGGTAGACCTCAATGCTAGCCACCTTCACATCTTCCCACTATCCTTCCAAACGGAGCCAATCAGAGTTAGGCGTTCTGAAGTCACCGCAACCCCTGCGCAAGAAGCACGCAAACTTCCGCTCCACATAACGCGCCCTAAGGATGGAAGTGGTTGCCTGCAGTTGGTGGACAAAAGTGTCCGTCAAAGATGAGTATTTATACTCAGCGGCAGCCTAACAAACGCATTATGTTCACAATGATTTCGTTATAATTTGCTTGGAGTTCCTATCGGTTAATTTTGCAATATAATTGACTGTGGATAGATTATAGCTTGCTCAAGACTGGACAAGCCCCGCGTTTTTAAGCTTCAGGGTCTATACCAGGAGTGAAAAACGTAACGCAGCCGGGGCGGCGTCGGGTACTCACACTTGATCTCAAGCAGAGTCTCTGCAGGAGAGCTCGCTGTTGCGCAGGCTCTTGTTGAAGGCGGTGCACTTGAGCCTGTCCCCGTTGCGCTCCTTAGTGGGCGTCACGAGCACGTAGCTGGTGGTCACGTTGCCGTCGCTCATGGTGCGGTAGAGCAGCGGCTCCACGGCCGAAGGGCCCAGGAACCAGCGGATCTCGGCCGCGGGCCGGGAACCCTGCGTCGTGCACACGAACTCGGCCGGCTCCTCGAAGTACAACTCCGTGTGGCTCGCCGTGATCACCGTCGTTGCGGGAGGCACTGCGCAGAGAAACAGATACCGTGTATAGAGTGAGTACGGATTGCAGCTTCGGGAATAGATTGCTGTTTCTTTTAGAGCGCAGCTCTTAGGCGCCCGTTTCCGGCTTGAGCGGCGTCGGCGTCGGGGTAACCGCAAGGTCACGTGACCCCTCCAAGGTCACGCGACCCCCAGATCACGTGATACCCAGGTCACGTGACCCCCCAGGCCACGTGACCCCCCCCTGAGGTCACCTGACCCCTCCCCCGAGGCCCCGTGACTCCCCAGGCCACGTGACCCCCTCCCCGAGGTCACGTGCCCCAAAGGACATTAAAGAATGAGGGGGGAGGAGGAGAAAGAGGAGGAGGAGGGGTTTACCCTCCCCTGAGTACCCTTCCCTCCTCCTCCTCAAGAGCTGCGCTCCAATTCGGCGTTACAGGAAGTTGTAAACGGCTTTCACTTTTTTTATTTATTAGATTGGGGGTTGCCATTAAATCATCCTCCTTTTATCTCAATCTCTATATCTTCTATGCAATGCTTTATTTTTTTCAGGGATGAAGCGGTTGATAGAGATATCTTTCTAAACTCGGCAGAGAGAATACTTAACGAATTGCGGCCTAATGTTAAATTGCGAGTCAAGCTGCGGAAGCTAATTGAATAGGTGAAGGAAAGTCAGGTAAGGCAATTAACCTAATTTTAGATTGAAATTTCAATATGTTAAATTCAAGGATAGTTTAGAATGCTTGGCCCCTGAAATTTGGCATATGTTTGTGACAGAAGCTCCAACTTTGATCTATGGAAGTTGCAAGGTATTCATAGCCGCAACGATTTAAGCTTCTAAAATTTTGCCCGCTGTTTACAAAAGCTCCAGTCGAATAAATAAATTGCTCAGTTAACCTAAAAAAAAAAAATGGGGCACGAACAAAGTTTGTAACTAGCCTTAAAAACGACATTCTGAGCAGAATGCAATAATCAGCACTATTGGAGATTCTTCCATTCATATTGCAAACTTTAGGCGACCTTTCCTTTTTTCCAGAACACGAAATCTTTCACAACTAGATGATGCCATCTGTGCCTTTCAAGCAGGCTACTCTTGTTTCAGAATTGAAGAGAAAGTGGGTGTCGTTGTTATAACAATGGCCGATAACTTTAGCAGAAAACAAAACTGTATTTACACTGATAAAATAAACGTATTAATATGGACAGTTGAAGATTCTCAGTCAGTTCACGGCGTTCGTCTCGTTCGATCCGTCTGTTCGATCCGTCTTGCCTTCCGCTGGCGTTCAGCTCGTTCTATTCGCTGTCTGACATTCAGCCGGCGTTCCGTTCGTTCCGTTCACTGTTTGGCGTTCAGCTGGCGTTCCGTTCGCTGATAACTCTGGCGTTCCGCCCGTTCCGTTCACGATCAGTCTGGTGTTCCGCCCGTTCACCATCACTGTCAGTCCTCGATCTTCTTCTTTCTCTCTTGCTTTTCGCATCGCCGAGATTTCTTTTTCTCATCGTCTTCCTTTTTCGAGCACAGACACGCGCTCTCAGCCAAAAGCTGAACAGGTTTCACTCGCGAAGGACGCAATCGCGGGTGTCACGGGTGAAGTGTGAAATGAGTGTTGTTTTTAGTTACTTTGCCCACTGTATATAGTTCGGTTATTCTGTAACAACTCTTTCCTGGTCGAGTCAACTGGACGCTAAGGTTACGAAGATGTTTTGCTTTCATTCTGATATTGGTATTGCTTCTATCCTAGCTTATATTACAAGTATTGTAGCTGACTCACTGTAGCCCTAGTGACTGCCCATTGTAGGATTTGCTGTGACACACCCCGTTAACAAAGTGAAAAAATAAACGTCACTGCTTACACATCTGCAGCAAGTTGAGCAAAACAATGCGAAATAAGATGGTGAGAGAGAGTGAAAGGAAGAACTCTCGCACCTTTATTTCATCTAAAAGAGCAAATGGACTTGGGTAACGTTTTTAGGCGAAGCTCCTTAGGGGCTAGCCATGTCCGTATATCCGTCCGATGTCCGGCGTCGCGGTGCTCGTGCTCCTGCTCGTGAGCTCACGTGCTCACGAGCACGTGAAGACGTGCTCGCGTAAGGCAAAAAAAAATATATATATAAAAAATGACTAAAAAACTGGTAAAAAAATTGTTTGTGCAGTCAACAGGATTCGAACCTGTGCGGGGAGACCTCAATGGATTTCTAGTCCATCGCCTTAACCACTCGGCCACGACTGCGGGACGAGTAGGGAGCTCTGAGATGTGGTAGTAACTCAAGAGCTGGGGATGTCATGGATGAAACGCTGCATGTAGCCGCTCAACGTCTATACAGGAGAGGGCGCTGCGGTGAAATGCGTATATAATCGCGGTAAACTTTGCATGCATTGGTTCAATGTTTATAGACGAGAGGGCGCTGCGGTCAAATGCTCAAATGCGTATATAACCACGTTCCATTCCACACATTCTCTTTCTGACATGGATGAAAATGAACGAAAGGCTCAGCATGCTGCGGCTCAGCGTCTACGCAGACAAGCACCACCAGAGCTTCGCCCCAATCAACATCATTCACCACGTGGAGATGCGGTAAATTTTTCAACCTGACTTTGATATAATAAGAAAATATAAAACTAACCCGGAAGAAGCAGTTGGGCTTTTTCTCAAGTAGAGTTTTTCAGCTAAATCTACTTCGGAAAATGTCTTAGTTGCTATTTCAAGGTATATACTCATCATATTCTCTGATAGTCTATTTGGCCTATTGCTATATGTGAAGACATAAAATGTCTTCAAATCCAATGCTGGGACACGCATTTATTACTACAATAAAACCTAGTGAGCATATAAGTTATCTATTTTACTACTTAGCACCCGAAATTCTAATTATCATTTCTGACACAACGTAAAATACATTTTACAGAAGGATATCGCACACATCTTTGTCATTCGACTTTTAATTAGGCTGGGCGTCGATTAAAATTTTTAACCCGATTAATCGGCCACCCTTTAATCGATTAATTAATCGATTATTCGGTTGCGTTGATTTTTATCAATGATATATTAAAAAGAATGCAACAACTCGTCTTGCCTTTGCAGACTTATTTTTACCCTCTGTCAAAGGACGTTTACACTTAAGGATACGTTTAGTTCAACGACTCAGAGGCTCACATATTTTTGCTCCAGCTCCGAAAGACAAGGAAGGTTTGTCCACATTCTCCGACAGGAAGACAAGAAGTCAGGGTTTGGGCTATGCTTCCTTCTTTTTTTAGAGAAAGGGGCATCGATGAGAAGGCTTTGATTGTTGCCTGCGTTTTGGGCGGATGATCCTTGCTGCAGCGGCGTACATGGGTGCTTCGCTTGCATATAAACGTATATTGTTTCTTCCTCTCTTCCACCGTGAGACTGTATGCTGACGACCTTTGGGCTCTATCGCAAAATTTCTTCCATCAATGATTGCATAATTCTACAAAACGATCTAGAAAAATTAACAACCTGGTGTGAATCTTGGCTCATGACGATTAATCTGGATAAATCTAAAATTATGTCGTTCTCAAGATCAAAAATAAAGTCACTTACACTTACTCTATTTCATCTTGTGAACTAGAGCGTGTTGCCACATTTAAATATCTAGAGTGCTCCCTTTCTGCAGACTTATCCATGGAAGTGCCACGTCGACTACATCTGCTCTAAAGCAAATGAACATTAGGATTTTTAAGACGACATCTTCATCTCGCAGACCCATATGTCAAACGTTTAGCATACACTACGTTAGTTCGGACGAAACTGGAATACGCGTCCATCATATGGAATCTGCGTCAATTGTATATCATTGCCAACTCGAAGCAGTACAAAATCGCGCCACTCAGTTTTATGCACTCGTGATATATTCTCGAAAAAGCATTTCCTGTCTAAAACAGTCCATATCTCTCCAGACACTCGACACTCGTAGAAAAACCGAACGGCTCTCTTTTATTCACAGACTATACTACAACCCATGGTCACCAAAACCATTTATTTTCCCGGCTCATCATATTTCCCTCTCGCCTGAATCATCCATGTAAAGTCGAACCCATTTTCTCTAGAACTAACGCCTACAAATACTCACCTCTCCTCTATGCCATTTCTGAATGGAATAGCATGCCCTCAAGCAACTGGTGACGATACGTGACCATAACCATTTTACGCAGGAGCTTGTTAAGTTGTTTGAGTAATCTCTGTATAATGATGCTCTCATTGTTCTCATTCAATGTTTTCCCAAATTTTTGTGAATTTTGGAATTTGATGTACCCCTTTATGTAATGCCTCACATAGAGGCCCTTAAGGTAATAAAATGAAATGAAATGAAAAGGTGATACTGAAGCGAACTTACGCTTCCACTCGTACGAGAACGGCCTTTTGCAGATGATGCAGTGGACCTCCTTCGAGTTATAAACTTCACCGCTGGAGTTTACTTTAAACCCAAACTTTCCAGCGAGATCGCCTTTCACACTCGTGAACTCGTCCAATTTGTACGGGTCCGAATACTGGAACAAGTAACCATGGCGTTGTTAACATCCCAGCTTGTTTTTCTGCTTGTTTGTCTTGCCTGGGCAGGATGTGTAATAGATCTCTCAACACGTGAAGTTTCGCGGTCGTAAAGGGATCAATTGCAGGCCCGGCTTGTTCGTCTGGCCTCGGTAGAACTGTAATGTATATCCTCGAACACGTGACGCTTCGCGAGCGCGAGAATTGAACCTTGCTCGTACTCATAGCACCTGGCTGGGAACGGAGAAACCGCTCAGGACAGACGACTGGTCGCGATGCGGGGCATGAGTCACCCCTAGTTCGGGCAGGTCGTCCAGGATAGAGCCATGCGTGCGTCCAGTTGACTTCTTTGAGTACCGATTAAAAAACCGATTAACCGGTTAAAACATTTGATCGCGATTAAAGCCTTAATCGATTAATCGGAAGGTTAATCGATCAATTGCTCCAGCCCTACTTTTAATAGATCTGTTTGGTGTTGTCTAGTTCAGGGTGCCCATCAGAGCAGGAGATGATGACAATGTCATTGCAGTTCCTGGAAGGCTGAGGTCGTTGAGTGCTCCAAGGCTGCGCCGAATGTGGAACTTCTACTTAACAAAATGGGGGAAACGCCCCGGGCAAGGAGGGTATTCATCACCGGACAGAAAACTACTGAAGTTACTGAACTCTATCTTGCGCTATGCATTCCGGAACTGGTAATTACAACTTTTACCTCTAAATCTTGAAGACAGTATTTTTATTAATGCACAAAAAAAATGAAATATAGCTCTTTTTTTTGGTTTCACGTTCTTCTTTATTTGGTCTCAGTGGACTTGCAACCCTACACTGCAAACAAGAAAAGTGGGAGGGGGCTTACAGGCGATTCAATTTACTGAATAAAAGGTTAAAAAGCGCGAACAACCGGGGACAATGAAGAAACACGAACGACAGGAGAGGCGCTTCAGTCTCAACTTTTTTTCATTATCACCACTTTCCCTATATATATATATATATATATATATATATATATATATATATATATATATATATATATATATATATATATATATATATATATAATACCAAACAACATTGCACTCGACGATGTGGTTTGGGTTTAGGTGAGGTGACGATGGTGATACTAAGACCGGTCGAGAGTTCCGTGTTTCTTCATTGTCTTCGTTTGTTGGCGCATTTGAACCTTTTATTCACTAACAGACCAACTACCCGGAAACCCAAGTTTTAATGATTCAATTTGACTGCATATTACAAACAACAACAACAACAACAACAACAACAACAAGAGTATCAACGAGACTAATTACACCACTCTAACTTCAGCTAACACGCAGGTTAGCTGTGTGTGAGAGCTGTGTAACTTGCGACACCTTGTCGCTCTTTGCCTGTGTTCGAAATGTATTTATGCCAGGAACATATGCAGACGAGTTTGGAAAGTGCGCCACAAGGAAAAAGAAGAGGTGGGGTGAGGTATAGGCAGAGTATCAGGGCTGGGCAGAGATACTTCAAAAGTATTCGAGGAACACAAATACTGAGATCGGTGGCGTCACGAGGGTCAGCGGCCACCCGGGGCGGTAGCCCGCCGCGACACCCCCCTCCCCCCGCGCTCTCGCGTGACCCCCGGCGACTCCCCCCCCCTCTCTCGCGTGGCCCGCCGCGACCCCCCCCCCCCAGCTCTTGTGGCCCGCCGCGACACCCCCCTGAGCCCTGCTCGCCGGGGCGGTTCGCCCCCCCCGCCCCCCCTTGCCGAGCGGCCACATGACTGAGATACATGTCTTTTTAAGGTCCAAAATACGGTTTCTGAGATACATTTATCTTTTACGCAACGGGATATCGCTGCGATACTTCTGCAAAACCGGCGAAAAATTATTCCGGAATACAGATACTTAAAGAAATACAATACATTTGTTTCCGTATGGTGCAAGGTGGGGAGGGTGTAGTTCGTGTCGAATATGAATATTAATTATGCTTGTGCTCGTTTTTTGTGTCATTTCATGCTGTTCCTCTTACTTCAAGCTTGTATTTATCATTAATGACGCTAAAGAAGACACGTCATCCCCGTTGAACCACATAGTTACAGAACGGTAAAGAATGCGTGCCATGATTGACAAAGGCGTCTGCGCGAAATGAACCATGTTTTGCCTTGAGGGCGCATCTCAAACTGTCGTATTGCAAGCTTGTGAGTCACCTGTAGGGAGAATGAACAATAGGACCGTACATTTTCTTCGCTCACCTCCTTTAGAGCGTTCTCTCTGCTAAATAAGACAGAGTTGATGGCTTTGTGAGAAGAGCTAGATTTGTTATTTTTGCGCGTAAAGTTTTTACACACTTTTGTTTTTAAATCTTGGTGACTGAGAAGGATTATGTTTTACGGCGGGTTCATATTATAAATTCAGAATCAACTTGCACCAAAAGATATTTTTATCTTTTAAATTTATCTTAAAAGTCCTTTTTAAGATAATTTTAAAAGGATAAAACGAGATACCTAAGTCTGGCAAAGTATCATGATACAAGCGATACATCTTAAATGTATTTCACTACTGAGATACAATACATTTGTCGAAGGTATCTCGATACAGGGATACAGATACTCGAAAGAATCTCTAAGATACTATCGCGATACATTTGTATCGCGATACTGCCACCAGCAGAGTATTAGGTGCCTTATTGGCCTTCCTATTTTCTGCTTCCACACCTGATTATTTGTCATCCCCCCCCTCTTCTCAAGCTGATATAATAGAATATAAAGCATAACCTCAACAATAAACAACAGAAAATTTTCAAGTTGCTTTTTGTATTTTCTTGTAAGGAGTGTTTGAAGGGTGGTTAAAAAAAAAAGGACATGCTTGGTAATGTTACATTTAACATTAAACGTAAAAAAATGGTTGCACTATTTTTCGAAGCCAAAATTTCTAATGTTCCAAAACGTCTGATATACTCCTGTTAAGTGTTTGTAAGTAGTTGTATATCAGTAAGGTCATCAAAGTTATTATCAATTAACGGCCGCTTCAGCTTGAAACTGTTTAGTTTCGTTTTACGAGTACAGTATAATTTCTTTACTGCTCACTCTTGTAAACGAAGTAATGATTAGGGTGTTCTCGAACCCAGCTCCAAAATCCACTTTCCGCTTGCGCGGATCCGCTCGCTTGAAATCCGTAAGTGTAAACGCTGCCGAAACATATGCTTTACTCATTTGCTAGAAAAACGACAGACAATGACGGGCTGGGTTGAGGAGAGAGCCCGCTTGGCTGGGAGTTTACTCTCGCGTGCGCATGCACAGCATGCTTTCGTGAAAATACAATTGCCTTCGCGTGCACGAAAAATTTAAAGGATATTCTCCTACCTTTGCTGAAAAGCCATCAAATTCTTTGGTAAATCTTTTCCGAGGCTTACAAGGACGACAGACCATAATTTATTACTCTCAACTATATATATATAC
>JAZHYW010030315.1:0-10794 GCA_037355805.1 Ixodes ricinus
CTCTTTAATACTCTATCTACAATATTTACATTAGATGTGCGGTATCCATAAACGGTAGCTGCGATCACAGAGAGCTTATTATGTCCCGCCGATCGTTCCGTCGCTCGAGCTCCTTCTGATCCCACGGCACGCGCTTGTCCTTCTTGTCTTCTATGCGCACCGTGCAAATGGGTCCCTACACTAGCTCCCCCCTAGAAGAGAAGCGTAGTCCGCACAAGCTTCGAGGTGTGCGGGTTGGGCGGCGGGAGAGTTTGAAAATCGGACGATTTTTTGTCTGTTCGTTGACGTGATGACTGGTTTTGGTGCGCATTGTTTATAGGCCGTGCTGGTATCGAGATAGGCGGGTTTGAGACGATCCAATGAGACATTTTCTTCTCGATTGTTAATTTGCAGCGTGAAGTACTTAGGATGTCGTCGAAGTACCTTGAAGGGGCCGTCATAAGGTGGTTGTAACGGTTTTCGCACCGCGTCATGTCGTACGAGAACATGCGAACAGGTATGGAGGTCTGGGCTTATAAACACTTTAGCGGTGGCTTGCTTGCGGCCTACCGAAGGTCTGAGTTGTTGCATTGTTGTACGAAGGCGAGATGCGTAATCCATAATGTCCGGTATTTCAAGCTGTTCGGAGGGGTGAATGAACTCACCTGGCAGTCGGAGAGGCATGCCGTACACCAGCTCAGCAGCGCTACATCCGATATCGGCTTTGAGAGCGGCTCTAATGCCCAGTAGGACAAGAGGCAAACTTTCAGTCCATCCTGAAGCCGACCCATTAGCCTTTAGAGATGCTTTGAGCTGGCGATGAAATCTCTCTACTAGTCCATTGGATCTAGGATGATAGGCAGTGGTACTGATGTGAGCGACGCCCAGAAGCTGAGACAACTTTCTGAAAAGAGCTGACTGAAATTGTCGTCCTCGGTCTGTTGTCACCGTTGCTGGTACCCCAAACCGGCTGATCCACATGTGTAAAAATGCGTGTGAGACTGTTTCTGCAGAGATGTTTTCGATTGGTATGGCCTCTGGCCATCGAGTAAAACGATCTATGCAGGTTAAAAGGTACCGCTGACCATGGCACAGCGGTAGGGGACCCACTATGTCCAAGTGAACGTTCTCGAAACGGGCGGCAGGTGGATTGAAAGTTTCTAGAGGTGTCACGGTATGGCGTTGTATCTTGACTTTTTGGCAAGAGAGACATTCTTTAGCCCATTTGCGCACGTCGCTGTTGATGCCCGGCCAAATAAACCTTGAAGTGAGGAGTTTCTGCGTAGCGCGTATTCCTGGATGGGATAAGGAATGCAAGGCGTCAAAAACGTCTCTACGTAGTCGAGGAGGTACGTAAGGGCGAGGAGAACCAGTGGAAACATCGCAGACAATTGACGTAGTTCCGCTTACTACATCCTGTAGAAGTAGAGATGAGGATCCCGACCGTAGCGTTCTAAGTTCCTCGTCATCTTGCTGGGCAGCAGAAAGCTTAGAAAAATCAATAATCGGTCTGTCGGTAGCGTTTACACGAGTTGGGATCCGCGAAAGTGCGTCCGCCACGGTATTGTCTTTTCCATTGATAAAACGAATGTCATTGGTGAATTCTAGGATAAAGGCCATGTGTCGAACTTCTCTGGGAGTATGTGCTGAGTTGTTTGACGTTAACGCGTATGTCAGCGGCTTGTGGTCAGTTAGAACAAAGAATTTTCGACCCTCAAGAATGTGGCGGAAATGTTTGATTGCTAAATAAACAGCCAAAAGTTCTCGCCCAAAGGTGCTATACCTTTTCTCAGACGGGGAGAGCTGTTGTGAAAAGAATGCGACTGGTCGCCAATGTCTGTTCGCAAACTGTTGGAGTACTGCTCCAATAGCGAAGTCTGAAGCGTCTACCATGAGAGACATGGGGGAATCGAGCTTGGGGTGTGTCAGAAGAGTAACATTGGCGATTTCATTCTTGATGCGTGTGAAAGCTTCTGTCGCCTCGTTGGTCCATGTTATTTCCGTCGACTTTGTCTTTCCACCAGCCATCAAACGGTTGAGAGGAAGTAAAACATCAGCACAGTGTGGGAGAAAGCGTCGGTAGAAATTAACAAATCCGAGAAATTCCCGCAACTGCTTCAGTGTTGTAGGTGTCGGGAAATTCAAGATAGCCTGCACCCGATTAGGTAGCGGAAGAATCCCTTGAGGGGAGACACGGTGTCCTAAGAAGTCGAGCTCGGTGACGCCAAACTCGCACTTTTGTACGTTGAGGATGATTCCGAACTGGTCGAGACGGGTGAACAGCTGTTTGAGGTGCTGTTCATGTTCTTGATGAGTGTCACTGAAGACGAGTATGTCATCGATATATGCAAAACAAAATGTCAATCCGTGTAGAGCTTGATCCATGAAGCGTTGAAAAGTTTGTGCCGCATTCCGAAGACCAAACGGCATGCGGAGGTATTCGAACATCCCGAAAGGCGTGACAATGGCCGTCTTGGGAATGTCTGCTGGTTCTATCGGGATCTGATGATAGGCCCTGACCAAATCGATCTTTGAAAAGACTGTAGCTCCGTGAAGAGCGGCGGTGAAGTCTTGTATGTGTGGGATAGGGTATCTATCGGGTACTGTGATGTTGTTTAAAGCACGGTAATCCCCACAGGGTCTCCAATCACCAGATTTTTTGGAACCATGTGTAGAGCTGACGACCACGTACTTGAAGACGGCTGGATGAATCCAAGTTCGAGCATGTGGTCAAATTCCTGTTTTGCTATTTTCAAGCGTTCCGGTGCGAGACGGCGAGGACGGGCGAAAACAGGAGGACCAGTAGTCTTGATGCAGTGTGTTATGGAGTGTTTGACTGGGGTGTGTGCACTGCAAGTGCTTGTGAGAGATGGAAACTCGTGCAGTATCTTAAACCACGTCGTTGTTGGATTAGGTCGTAGTAACACGGGGCTAAGTGAGTCGACGTTAGATGCAATGCCTTGAACGCTGATGTGAGTTTCAGAGTCCAGGAGTCGATTGTGACTTAAGTCGACGACAATCCCAAAACGACGTAGAAAGTCAGCTCCGATAATAGAATGGTGGACATCGGCCACAAGAAAAACCCAACGAAACAGCCTACGCAAGCCGAAGTCGAGCGTCAGAGATCTTTCCCCATATGTCTTTATTGCTGATCCGTTCACTGCTTGGAGTGAGGGAAAATCACCACGTCGTCGGCGATCTTCTGGTGTTGGTGGGACCACGCAAACTTCTGCGCCTGTATCGACGAGGAACCGGACTTTTGTGGTGCGATCCGTAACGAAGAAGAGGCGGCTTGTCTCCGAGTCTACCACGCTTGCCGCCGCGGGCGGGTGACTGACTCGTTTTCCGCGAATGAGCACGGGGGGTGACACTTTTGTGCTTGCATGCCGAACTTGGTGTGGTACCAGCATGTCCTCGGTGCTGAGGAGGAGCGTGGGCGACTAAATCGTGTGAAACCGCGTTGCGGGCTTCGTCCTCGAAGAGTTTGCTGTTGTGCTGAACGCAAGTTTGCTAGCTCGTCGGCGAGTTGATCAACTTTTAAGCAAAGTTGAGAAATACGGTCGTCTTCACTCTGCGGTCTGAGTTGTGGTCGAGTCTGGGAAGAGTTGGGATATACAGCAGAAATGCCAGGTGATCGAACTTCCATCATTTTGTCAGCCATGCGAGCTAGAGATTCAAGTGAGCAGGAGTCTGCAGTGGTCAGGACCATTCGGACATCTTGAGGAAGTCGTTGTAGAAATAGTTCTCGGAAGATGGAAATATCTAGGTTTGCTGCCTTGTCTCCTAGTAGTTGGTGCATTCGTAGAAGGAGTTCAGATGGCTTTCTGTCCCCAAGCTCTTCTGACGTTAGCAGCTGCTGCAGTCTCTGCTGCTCTGATGCGGTCGTTCGCCGGATGAGCTCCGTTTTCAGTCGGTCATAGGGAAGGTCGGCAGGGGGTGTACGCAGAATGTCACGTACTAGTGCTGTTGCCGCTTGTGGGAGTGCAGCGACTACATAGTCAAACATGGTACTTTGGGATGTTACTCTTTTGCGCCGAAACGTAGCTTCGATGTGCAGGAACCAGAGCTCACTGTCCGTCATCCAGAAATCAGGAAGTTTCAGTGTTGCTGCCGCGATCTCTGGTAGATTAGGGTACCCAGAGATGGGAAGGCAACTTGTAATTGGGACGGCAGCAGAGGTAACCGTAGTGGTGATGGTTGGCGGAGACGTTGTGACTGGCGGCGCAACTGAAGATGTCGATTGGAAGGCCATCTTGAGAAATCGTCGAGGTCACCAATTGTAGGTACGCGGTACTTAACTCTTTAATACTCTATCTACAATATTTACATTAGATGTGCGGTATCCATAAACGGTAGCTGCGATCACAGAGAGCTTATTATGTCCCGCCGATCGTTCCGTCGCTCGAGCTCCTTCTGATCCCACGGCACGCGCTTGTCCTTCTTGTCTTCTATGCGCACCGTGCAAATGGGTCCCTACAACTTATATAATGGGGAAAACATGGTTACTAACACTTGTACGAAACAGAGCACAATCAACAATTGATGCAAGTGATGAAGCTAACTGATTCCATTCTTTTGTGACTCTCGGAATAAATGAGTTAAAATATTTATTGTAACGGCAAGATGGAACGCCTATTTTGTGCTGGTGATCTAGACGATCTGAAAGGAATGGTGGTGGGGTGAATAGCTGATTTCTGAAAACCGGGTTGTGGTGGAATATTTTATGAAAAGGACAAATGCTAGTAATTCTGCGGCGAGCCATTTTGGAAGTGTTCTTCAATGACCACAAGGCGGTGTAATTTTGTGTTCAATATTAAATCATTAAACTCGAATAAAACTAGGTCGTGGTTTTGGTTCCATTAAAACGGCAAATGCGCCATAAGAAACAGCTCACATTCTACAAATTTGATAAACAAAGGATAAAAAAATTATGAAATCACTTTGTAACAGGTCGGTTGTTGTACGAGTTGGCATCCGCTTCTTAGCGCTGCCGGATAATATTACTGAAATCCGAGGCTAGCGCAAAAGAAACATTAGCTCGACTTAGGAAGTAACTGTAACGGTATTTCATTATTCTTGTAAGACGCTAACGAGTACCAGGAACGCGTTAAATTCTGACGAAGTAACAAATACCGAAGAACAAATCGAGAGCGGGAAGTGTGAACCTAAAAACGCTACACGTGGAGCGTTTCTTCAATTGTCGGTGACCGTTGCCGTCGGCGTCAAACAGCGCAGCGACAGAAAGCGAACAGCCCGACGCAAGTCTCCCGCTCGATGCCTTCCTCCCCCGAAGCGAGGAAAAATCGATGGAACCGAAAACACGGCTCGGGGAAATTCGACGAGGCGGCGGTCAAAAACTACTTCCCCCAAGGTCGCCGCCATGCCTTGTTACTATGCTTTACCCAAAACAGAACACGCCGCCGTTGTTTTCGGACGGGGGTCCGCGCGATTATTTATTTATCGGGACTTTAGGGCTTCCCAGATCCTTCCTACCCTCTTCCTCTTCGCAGTAAAAGAGTTTCGCGATGTGTCTTTTGTCTCGTTCATAAAGAAATGGCTTTATAAATAAAGGAGTGTTTCTTTCGCGATTGTGTAGTTTTACACTCGCCGTTCTGCGGGATGACATGGGGGTACACTTCTGCGCTGTTTCTGTTGCGTCGTAGGGTTGTTGGTTTTAACTTTTTGTTTTGATATTGTTTTTCTGGCTCGTTGTCAGTACCCTTCGTCATCGTCACAACTGCCGAATTGCACAGCAAGACAGACTGACGCCTTCGGTCATGGCGACCTTCTGCCCTTGGTTCAGACTTCCATTTGATTTGGGATTTAGATATTTGTTTTGTTTTACTGCCATAGGCAGTTAGTGGGACACTTTGCGGGTTTCGCGCCGTCAACCGCGCTCCCTATCGACCCCGGCCACTTTCGGCACTCCGCCAAAAGATTCCTCGTTGACGTCACGCCATTGACGTCACGCCAGCTGGACACGATTCCTCACATCATGCCGCGCATCACGTCACCTGTTACCTGCCGTCAGATGACATCGTGACTTGGCATTGTCATGTAAAGTCACATTGCACAGTGACGCCACGCGACTTGATGACGTCCAGGTGACACACATGAATCACGTGATGTCATGACGTCACTGACAAGGTGACGTCACATGGCAATACGTCGTAACGTGACGACCATGAGGCACGTAGAAAGAAACACGAGACAGCTGATAATGGAAACAATAAACACAAAGCGTTTGCGGTAATTATGTCAGAAAGGTTCTGGGGCGATAAAAGCGTAGCTAAGTGGAGGTGTTAAGCCCGCGCAGAGACCACGGTCGTGAATGTAGGTGGAGCTACAACGCATGAAACATGAGCGCGCGATTTTGAAGTGTTCTCCAGTGACCACAAGGCGGCGTTATTTTGTATCCAAGAACATTGCATAAGACTCTCAGGTAACCACACCAACGACGGGAAACGGTTCATGCACATGCAGTTTCGTCGTTTCCTGGATTTCAAGCTGGAACGCGTGATTTTCAAGTGTTCTTTAACAAGACAGTCCTTAGTTTGTGTCCGATAAAATCGTTTAACAGGTTCACGAAATGCTTCTGATTGTTCTCCAAGACGCTATGGAATTTCTGATCCAGTGTGTTTCTCGGTTTAACACGGAACAGCTTTGCGGACTGGTCGGCGCTCGCACCTTTACCGTTCATTCGGTCCATCTGTTCTGAAATGACACCTTAGCGGACACCGACGTCGCACCTCAGCTGTCGTAGTGCTCACCTTACTGGTTGCCTAAATGCCCCGAATTTTCCCTAAAAAAAAAAACGATTAAAGAGTTCCGTTTTATTTCACCGCGACAGCTGCTTTTGTTTGAAAGTCGCCAACCACCGTATGCACAAGCGTGCTGTCACACCGGAACTTTTACTTTTCCTCGCCACAATTAATGTGCAGGATATCGAAACAAGCGGCTCTTCATTACCGGGCTATCTTTCCGTGGCGCCCAGCCTCTTTGTCAGTTAGTAGCGTTAGTCGCGGCGACGCCAGTGCTCTGTGCGTCGCACTGAGTTTTAGGGCGCATTATAAGGGACAAAAAGGGTGTAAGACAACACCCCCATTTTTTTAGAGTGCCGCAAGTACACTCTTTTATGCTGCGGGTGCACCTGCCAATACATCGTACGAAAAACAAAGTGCACACACTGTCTGCTGCGCGGTCCTTTCTGGTACGACGCTCCCGCGACATTGATCACGCAAAAACTGTCTGCCGATCGATCGACATGTTCCAAGTCTACATATTCATTTGATTTATTTATGAGAAGAGTGACCGACGCACACAAGTGATACGGCTAATGAACTCTAGAAATCTGCCCGTATTATTCTTAAGCGCCCTATCTTTTTTTACTTATATCTCTAGACGGTCGAGTTAAACAAAAGTTTACCATTTAACGTAAGGAAGCCTGTGTGACGTATGGATCTAAATGTGTGTGTGTTTTTTACCTCTCGATATGTGTTTGTTTAGAAATAGGCATATCCCGATAATTTATATTCGCTCACGCTGACCAGATCGTTATTTTTATATAAATGCCTCTGTTTTGGTCCCGAAATTCATTCGTAATGAGCGAGACAATTTTTTCGTTTGCACATCGCATTCTTTCACATCTTCACACGAATTATGTTCTTAGGCACTCTTATAAAATTGATCCCATATTATCCGTCACTAATACACGTTTATATACCAGCCAAGAATATATGTATAACAAATTTTCAAACTTTGTTTGCTTTTTATTTCTGAGCACTTTGTTTTCAAATTAAAACGTAAAAGATGCCGAAAGCTTCTTTATTTCATTTTCCAACCACACCAGTCGAGGCGACTGAGCTTCAGAAAACACCAGAAACACTCCGTTCGTAATGAAACCTGATTTTAAGCACCCGTAAGTACAGCCCCCCCCCCCCTCCTTCTTCTTCCTCTTGTTATTAGGTGCAGAGAAGGAAAGAGGAAAGCCGGGTAAAAAACCCTTTCTACTTTTCTACTTTCGGAATCAGAGCCCAACTCGGAAAACTTCCCGACGGGCCACTGAACCCTTCTACAAGCCCAATAGCCAGCTTCTGTCAGTGAAAATTGTTTCAGTTGTCGTTTCGGTAAATCCGCACGCGCCGCTTCATCCAGACACACGTGACAAACACACACAAATGAACGCTTCGCCCGCGTAAACACGTAAGCACGGGCATTCACACTCCCTCGCAAGCTACAATTTTCCCAAATGCGCACAAACGAACTTTATAAACCGTACGCCGGTACCGACCGCTAACTTTCAACAACGACGAAAAAAAAAAAAAGATAAACAGTCAATACACCGCATTTTGAATACCGTTCATCAAAGAACAACACAGCTCTCTTTCAACGACGAAGCGAACGCGTGCGAGCGAAGCGTAAAAGAGAGAGGAGGTAGAGAGTTGACGAAAGAGAAAGAGAGAGAGAGAGAGAGAATAGTTTTCCCTAATGACGAGATTTGTTGGCGAACTCCATTCCTCAAATGAAACAAACAGGAGTGAGCGAAAATCCCGTCGGTGGTTAGCCACACCAAAACAGCAGCGGCCAAGCCACCTAGCGGCCGCAAGCAGTAGCACGTCGGCCCAAGCGACGAGGACCGCGAGTTTCGTGATGCAATTTGCCGCCGTAATTCAAGAAAAAATAAATAAAGAAAAAAAAGCGAACAGCAGCGCGCAAAACACCGAAGCCACGGAAATTAGCATTCAGAGCTCGAAAACGCAAAGCGGGCGCGCGCGGTAAAACTGCCAGGGTTAGAACACGCCGCGCGCGCATTTCACTGAAACGCGACCGCTGTACGAAGTTGATCGCCAACCCGGGAGTACGAAGGTTTCACGTGACCTTGAACTCCACCTATCGTCGAGGCCGGAATCGCGACGTCAGTGGCTCGTTTTCGGGTCGATGGATTGGCTCGGGGTGGCTCTAAAGTGCCCCGTCGTCCAGGTCAGGTGTGCTGAATCGAAGTTACCTCGTTCGTGGCTAAGAGTGCCTGGATTTCAGGGAGGAGCAACTGAAACCACAGAGTGCGTTTGCAGTTTAATGGCCGGCACCTACCGCGCAAATTGGTTCCTCGTGCGCATGCGTGAGAGTTGCCACGGGGAAAGAAGGATATCGAACGAAAGCTCAGCCAAGATTGTAGACGCTTGCAGGCGATGGACGCTCTCGCCTCCTCCTGCGGCAAAGTGGTTAACTGGGCTAGTTGGTTCGCAGTTTAGAGGGTGTCAATGCGCCAAAAACAAAAAGGACCAAGACGAGGTAAGACAATGCAAAGCGCCCTGTGTTGTCTTATTTCTGACTTGGCCCTTGTTGCTTCCACCGCCTTTATACAACGTGTAAAAAAAAAAAAGTACGCTTTGAAGGACGCTTATTTTCAGCCCAAAATCTAGGGCCAGCACTCCGAACCAGATGCCGAAGTTTCAAAGCTAACGGTTACCTCAACCAAAAGTTATAAGCGATTAAAAAAAAATATTAATGAGAACATTTTTTTTTGCCCGCTTTTGGTGACTGGCGCCATTCAGCGCTATATATTCGAGGGCTGGGTGAGCCGCCATTGTACCATTAAAATTTCAGAAAATCCCATAAGAATTTTAACAAGACGACGCTGAGTTCAAGCCTTGGCATCTGGTTTAGCGCTACTTTTGGGCGGAGATTAAGCGCCCAGCGGTGGGTAGTTTACATGTCCAGGAAAAAAAAAAAAAAACAGCAATTTGTTTTAAGAGCATATCCTCTAGTTTGTTACACACCCTTCCCTCGCAGCTTTTGCTGCAAACCCTTCCCAATGACCGGATGACCTGGATTGAGCAATCAGGAGCCACTCAGCAATGGTACACTCTTCGTGGCCGGTGACGCCGGCTCCTCTCGCGGCCGTACTTCATCCCCGGCGTCGTACTTGTTCGTTTGCCCAAGCGTCGGCGCTTGCTCCTAATGGAGGTTGAAGCCTCATGGGAATGCGTGAACGGCCGCTTTCCTTCCGGGCGCTGCGAACCTCCGCTGGGTTACGGTGGCACGTACGAGTACATGCAAACGAATTCGTCGCCGTCGTCGTCGCCGCCGTTTCTGCTCGGGGGAGATCGAACTTGATGTTATTTCTTTCCCTCTCCATCTTTCACTCCCATTTTCATCTCTATCTCTCTTCGCTTCTTTCCCCTCACTCGTTGTCGATTGGCTAGCGGCGAAGCCTAACTCGGTTTTGATAGTCAGTTGGTTGAATCCGGAATGAGGTTCCTTGCCGGTCGCTAAACGGGCAATAGGAGTCAACCGAATCTTTTTTTTATTTTTTATTCTTGGTTTGCATTTTTTTTTATTTGGGGACAACTAGGCTGCTTAATACCCCCTCCTTTTTTTCCTTCCCGAATTATAGGGCGTTCGCCTCACGCCAATTTTGTCCAGGTATATTCCAGACATTTAGCTTCGGAAGGCGTGTCAGCTCTCAAGTTTTGTATAGTGTACCTGGCCTGCCAAAGCGAATATTTGTTTTGGTCACGTTTTAATTGTGCGTCATGATGCTCAGTTACCTTGCTCGCGGACGCCATGCAGAAATAACATCAAAAACAAAAAAGCTAAAAGACATCTTTATTTTTGTTGATTTTTTGCTGTCTTTTGGTTGCTTTTTAACAGACATCAACGGACGCTGACATATATGCTTGTATTGCCCCCTGGTTTCTTCCCGATGGAGCGCTAGAGGGCCGCTTTCATGGTCGCATCTCACGGCGAAGCCTCCTCTATACCACTAGCCTCCTCTATGCTCACAAAGCCTGGCAGTTCGACGACGGAGTCATA
>JAZHYW010030316.1:0-51802 GCA_037355805.1 Ixodes ricinus
GCATTCATTTCTAAACAACACGTAATTAAGATAAAAAATAGCAGAAATTTTCTGACGTACACCTCGGCGGAAAATATGTATGCTCAACACATGATAATGCAGTGAGTGCGCAGGAGAGCTGGTGGATGTTAACTGTTTTGTTTCTTAGCGCGGCAGACGAGGCAGAAAGAGTGAGAAGTTTCAAAGTAGAAGAAAATTAACAGTCGAGGACACGTCTCTAACACAGCTCTACGTCAAACTTTCCTCTTTTCCTGCCTCCAGTGCGGGCTAAGAACAAAGCGGATGCTCAACACGTTATGCTCAACGTGAGCACGCGGTAGGCGCGCGGTTAACTTCCTTAAAATTAAATGTAGTGTTTGTTACCACGTTGATGTATGTTCGCACCTACCTATCACCGAATCGTCAAACTTCAGTGCTATAATTCGGTACTTTTACTTTACGCATTGCTGCCTCAACTGCGGGCATTGCATAAATTTTGGAGGCATGAATATTCTTGTTGTTGTTGCGGCTTCTAACTTTTCGAGACATCTTCTCACGGATTTTGAAAACGGACACTTGTCCGTGCTAATCGTACACAGCGGGCTGATTGCTAAAGGGCCGCTTATAGGGGCTTTCTTAAGAATGGGCGATTGCGAAATCAGTCCAACTGTTTCGATGTGCTCAAGGGAATTTTTCTGTAAAAAGCTACTAAAAGAAATAGCCAACGCGGCGACCGGACTGTGTGGCTCGAGCTGTCAGTTAATCGTTCACAACTCAGTAAAAAAGCAGCTATTGAACCCTCGATTAATGAAAACATCATGCTACTTCTAGTGAAATGCTTAATGTTCCACAATACTACCTCTGTCTCCCTCAATCTTCTATTTCTCAACGTTATAATAATATTTCTTTATTTGGACGAGGATGGCTGAGGTATACCAGAAAGGCCGGAGGCCCATGCCAGTTTCCGTAGTACACCGAAAACCAAGTTATGTAGTGCGTGTTGATTATCAGAAAATATGCAGTGCGGTGCGGCGACTATATAAAAAAACTGATATGCGGTTTTGTGACAATATACAAAAATCTGCACGGCTTGGCGACAGATCGCGTTTATGGTCTCTGGGTCACTAGGGCAGAAGTCTCTTACGGAGCGTGGATGGAAACGCCACAGCTGATTATAGCTTGGGATGAACGATTGCCAATGGCACATGGTCAGTGCCCTGAATAGGGGACAGTCATCGTTCCGTGTCCGACAGATTAAGAAGTCAACAGAATGGGGGGCACTGAAGGACCAAGTGTAGTCATGGGAGCTGGAGCGATGCCGTATCATGTCGAAAAGACAGGGGCTGCCAGCGAACTGCATAGAAACAAAGAACAAAGAGCGGGTTGGTGAAAGTACAAGAGTCAAAGAGAGAATAAAAACACTTAAGGATAAGGACGGACAGAACAGTTTTTTCAACTAGCAACACACATTTGCTGATGTCTACTTCAATATGTACATCTCCTCCTAACTTTTAAAACTAAAGACGAAGAAACGGAAAAAAATTAATATATTTATATACGCCCGGATAAAAGACAAAATCCCCAAATACACCAGAGGATTAAAAGAAATAAGAAAGAAAAGGAGCACCGTTGACAAATTTAGATAGAGGGCCCTTTGACTAATTCAGCTTTGGCTTCAGGTAGCTCATCTCAACTCTGGACAACCCAGGAGGAGCAGCGATGTTGTGCTCGTACCCGGCTATCCTGTATGCTTAAATAATCTCTCGGCCGAGCTTGTTCTTGTGTCTTCCAATTATGCTGGTGTCCTGGAACCGGGCTTCACAGTTCTTGCAGAGGCGTTGATGCGCAACGTTTGGATGAAAGGAGTCGCTTGAAGCACGGGAAACCTCGATGACGTGCTGCTTCGTAGACGGGTGTCAGGCAACGCCTTGTCTGACCAATGTATCGGTCACCGCATGAAAAAGGCATGGAGAATAGCATCCCCTCTTCACAGTCAACGGTCTGATTGGCATGTTTGATGGAACATCCTTGGGGGCTTCGTGGATGCCCCCAAAAACGCATTTGACGCATTATTTCGTGCCAAATCGTGTTCTCACTTCGTGAGCTTAAGCATTGAAAAACAACAAGAACGTCTCCTCAAAGCTGGTTATCCGCAAGGTCCACTGAGCACCATTCTTGTTCAGTTAATTTTAGCCACCGAAAGGCCCCGTGCTCGACGTAGTAAGGCTTCACATGTTATCTCCATACCATATGTGCACAACTCTGCATACAGACTCGAAGGAATTGCAGCGCACCTCAACACTTCAATGGTCATCTCGTGCAAGTTGCGCCCAAAGCAACTTTGCAGGCGAGTCAACAACAACGAAACCCCCAAAGGATGTTCCATCAGACATGTCAATTAGACCGTTCCCTGCGAAGAGGGGTGGTATACTCCATCCTTTTTTCTTGCGGTGACCGATACATTGGTCGGACAGGGCGTTAGCCTGAACATCCGCCTACGAGAGCGCGCTCCTAGATATCTCCGTGCTCTCAAGTGACTCTTTTCATTCAATAGTTGCGCATAAACGCCTCTGCAAGAATTGTAAAGCCCGGTTTGAGGACATTAGCATAATTGGAAGACGCAAAAAACAAGCTCTGCCAAGAGATTATTGAAGCATACATGATAGCCGGTGACGAACACAACACCGCTGCTCCTTTTTCTTGGGTTGTCCAGAGTTGAGATGAGCTACCTGAAGCCAGAGCTGAATTAGTCAAAGGGCCCTTCTATCTGAATTTGTCAATGGTGTTCCTTTTTCCTTCCTTATTTTCTTTGTCTTCTAGTGTATTTCGGGATTTTGTCCCTTTTTCCGAGGGTATATAGATATATTAATTCGTTCCTTATCTTTCTCTTTAGTTTCAAAAGTTAGGAGGGAGATAGTACGTATTGAAGGAGACACCAGAAAATGTGTGTTGCTAGTTGAAAGAACTGTGCTGTCTGTGCTTGTCCCTAAGTGTTTTTATTGTTTGACTTTTGAACTGGCATAGCATAGCTCTGGAGTTTGCATGCATTCTGTAGTAACGATTAGGCAGTGCAACCTGCAGACCACTTTATTGGCCGCACATCTCTGGAGACTCCGCAATCTTGTCAGACGAGGTTTCTACTGATGGAACCAGATTCGAGTGCAGTACTCAAGCTGTGGCATATCGACCGCAGTTTATACCATACGCAGAGCATCTGCTCCAGCACCACGTGTGGCACGTTGTGAGAAAGCCAGCATACGGCGTGAAACAGCTATGACAGAATCTGTCAGTATCAAACTTTAACTGTTGGTTCACAGTAGCTCATAGGATAGTCCTTTGAGACATTCCTTTTGGCGGCTGGTGGGCGATTTGCAGGCAGTGCTGGTCGACATGCTTGTGATGGCTGCTGGTGATCAACATGGTGAGCAGTTCAATAGGTAAAGAGGCAGCCGATTATAGACCGACTATGTAGTAATCTTTCTTGCTGCCTTTTTGAAGTTGGTTATGGAAACCTGTTGCTCGAACGGGATAATAGGCGTCATGTCGTTGGCATGAAGTAAGCGCATAAACTTCAGATTGGCGGTG
This sequence comes from Ixodes ricinus, assembly GCA_037355805.1. Classification (NCBI taxonomy): domain Eukaryota; kingdom Metazoa; phylum Arthropoda; class Arachnida; order Ixodida; family Ixodidae; genus Ixodes; species Ixodes ricinus. Next base: position 3,565 of record JAZHYW010030316.1, read on the forward strand.
ACATCATTAATGAAGGTATTATACAGCACTGGTCTCAAGACAGATCCTTGAGAGATATCAGATTTGGCCAACTTGAGAGGGAACGACAATTATGAAAGATAAATTGTTGCTAGGAAGAAGAGAAGTCCGTGAGCCACCGGAGCAGGTTTCCTCGATGCCATAGTGACTAAGCTTCTCGACCAGCAGCGCATTGTTAATCTTGACAAAGGCTTGACAGAAATCAAGTTCAATTATTTTGCAGGTTTTCTACTGTCAAGATGCTTCCTTAGAGTATGCACCACGAAAACAAGCGATGGGTCGTGGCCACGCCCCGCTTGAATATACGCTCAGATCAATCGTCATATAACATGTTGTCACCATTCCAAAAAATAAAATTAATATACTATTTTTTATACTTTTACGTTGTAAAAATGCATTTCGTATCTCTCTCATAATTTGTACTGCAGTTAATACAGTATTAGTTTTGTAAATTCAAAAACCCTCTTTGCTGTTTCAACTAGTCTGCGAAGAGGTTTTGCAGTCGACAGTTATGGAGAGTGACAAGGTTTTGAATCTTCGGTGGTGCGTCCCCCCCCCCCGGCTCGTTGTAAACATTTATCATTCTCGAAAGTAGAGAGGAAGATGCATACCTTGTAAAAATTTGTTTTTCACAAGGTTCCCAATTTTTTCACAAGGTTTCCAACGCGTTGCCAATTATCGATTTCTGGAAAACCTGAATACTAGAATGTACCCACCTGCCGATTAAACCTAGGAAATGAAATGTTTTGCTACAGATTATCTAAACTCCTGAATTGTTTGTTCACAGTGATGTTCACGTGGACACTATTAACATGAAAGGATTGCGTGCATTGATGTGCCATTTTGTTGTAGACGACTAATGTTTTTGGTGTGCGTATGTGTTTTTTTATCTCTCTCTCGTCTTGTCACTGCTGCAGAATGCAATTTGGAGGCTGAGAGCTCGTCAAGCCCTTTCGTGCGGCTTTTTCACGGCCTCCACCATTGTAAATGGAAAATAAAAATATATTATTATTATTATTACTATTATTATAAAGTTCTCAATTTGTACTCCATTTTTAAAAGGAAAACGTTGTGAAGACAAGTTTAAATTTTTAACTTGTGCTTCTAAAAAATGTTTACAGACACGTTGCACCCAATGAAAGATCTGAAAGTCAGTTATTTTTTTTTCAACATTTGGTACTTTGAAATATGCTGTAGCTGGAATCCTCTCTTAAAAATGATGTTCATGTGAGTCACCATAAACTATTTGGTATACTGCAGCGTAGCTCTGAATTCGTGTAATGCCGCTTATTTCTGTAATATTATTTCCTTTGAACTTTTTCTGCCGTATTAGAGATATGCAGAAAACGTAGTCTTGTTTTGGGATTATATTTGCAGCCGATATGTCACCCTAAAGGTGATTTAAATATATACTCGCCAAAATATGAACTACAATTAGATATGTTAACTATACTTACCGTCTGAGTAAACTGTCAGCGGTTTTCTGAAAAAGCACAATGTGAGATATACGGCAATTTAGCACCGTAAAACAAACTCGTTATAAACAAAATAACACGTGACGAGCTGGAGCCGGCTCCAATTTTAGCTTAATATTGTTTTAGTCGTTTAGCTCGACGAGATCTACCGGTCATTTGTTTTGATTCTTTATATGGATCAATTGTTTGCAGCCCGCGATTTTTGTTTTTAATTCGTGTGTTCAGCGCAGAAATGTGGACATCTTCATCATATAGCATTTTGTATGACATAAAATTAATAACACGTAAAACCAATGGACGTTAAAGATGTTTCATTGCGAGAACGAGTGTGGCACAAGCTATAAAAGCGAGCTCCGGCCTTTCGGAGTTCCTGAGGAGCGCGCGCCCCTACGTGCAAGCATCGTTCAAGGGAGCAAGCTCACGCCTGTAGTTTCGGCTTCACTTACTCATCACGTGATGCGCAAAGCTAAGCTAAGTAACTTTAAAAAAAACAAAACATCTTCCCAAGGAAAGAGCCAGTTTCGTGCTGACGTCGAGAGATGGCGCCACCAACTGCCCTAGCGGAACCACTCTACGCGAGTCTTCGTCGCGGTTCGCGGCGAGAACTTGGAACGCTCGCCGCTTACTTTTTCACACTTGAAGGCGAGGAGAGAAGAGGAGGGGAGAGTTGCGCGTGCGCGCGCGGTGTGAGTAGAAGCGAACGCACGCGCAATGCACGCAGCTGAGAGAGAGAGCCGAGAGAGTAACAGAGCAGCCGTTGGAGAGGGAAGGAGGAGAGCTGCTCGTGCGTAGTTTGAGTGCGGACTACAAGGCCGCGAGATATAGACCCGAGCAAGAGATGCTCCGCATCTAAAAAGAGTAAGAGCTTTTAGAGTACTAGGTTGATCTCTTGTGAGTAACATGTGCGTTCTCCCCGAAGATGTAACTAAACGCGAGAGAACACGAAAAACCTCCTACTAGGCGTTAAGTAAAACAGAGATGATTCCGCCGCCAAGCGCGTGTCGCTCGTGTGGGCAGCGCGAGCAATTGCAGGGTTGCCAGGTATATTCTCCAGCACTAACATCAGTCGTGGCGTCTCTTTCTGACCTTTTTGAAAACTAGCAAGAGTGCGCGTGCATAGCTTTGATAGGCGCTCAAGATGCGCACGAGCGGAGATTCTGTAAACTAATTTTATAACGTAACAGTCCGGGAAGAAGGGAGCTCAGCTGTACTTTGAAAATGATTGTCTGCAGCCACCGTGCACCACATTGAAAAATAATCTCGACATTCGTGATTCTGAAGGAAAAATGGGGACGATTTATGTGTTTTTTTTTTTTAAATACAGAACCGCTTCAGGTTTTCTGTAATGCGTTTCGAAATCTGGACTTATCTCTGGCTCTTGAATTTGCAGGGTGACTCTAATGCCGCTGGACACAATCCTGTTGCTCCGAGGTCTAGCCTTCACTCAAATCAAAACGCCAAGTGAAGTCTGAATGGAATGTGAATGGGACGCGATTTTATCCAATAAGTACAATCTGCGTCACTATCAGATATTATGTGATATGGGATAGCACGAAAGGACTGGTATTCAGGTTGGTTTGATTTTTGGCAGCGTTGCAGCTAATAGGCCTTGGCAGAGGGCGTCATCAAGCTTTCGTCACTCGAATACCTAAAGTAAATTAAAAAAGGCTTTTCAGTCTTGTCATTAACAAAAAGTTCAACCTCACTTAGAAAAAAAATGCAAGGAGAAAATATCTATTTCATAAGAGTAACACATAAAAGCACAGACAGCAGAGGTGCACAAATCTTTCCTCTGGAAAAGAGGGTTTACAGTACTCCTCAATTGACGGCTTGTAGTAGACTTTCCATGGGTCTCAAAGTATTGTTTTTGCATGAGGATGCGCGACGGAACGAAACTACATTTATCTCCAGTGAATAGGTAAACGACCTGCACCTTGTAAGCGGCGTCATTGGGGTAACTATACTTTACATATATTTGTTTACATAAATTTAATATTATCCTCGTTTTTTTATTCTATGGAAGCTAATTCTTCTATGGAAGCTAATGTGGAAGGCTACTTCCACATTGTTGCACTACACGTCAGGGGTTATACAAAGACAGCTCTTAAACATTAGCGGGGTTTGGGAGACTTTCAAAGTAGTTGGTGATAGGGAGTCACAGGCTCATAAATAACAATATTATACTTTTATCAAACATTTCACGAAGTATGCTTGAAGTCGCATCCTAGTAATGTAGCAGTTTACTAATGCTAAATTGTAGTATTTATACCTTATTGCAAGTATATTGACAGACGGACAACACCACTAATATACGAAAATAGAGTAAAATTATTTTGAAATATTTTGCGTATACTTAAATTATACTAAAATATCGCATCATTGCATTTTTAGTTTCGTAGAAGTATAAAATAATATACTCCCATTGTAATACTTTTTACAAAGAGCAAATGTTGAGAACTATTCTAGCAGCGCCTGCTAACTTCACAGGCACAGGACCTCCTAAATATGTTTTCTTGGCCTAATAAACAAGATTGTCAGGTGAAAAAAAAAAAACGCTTGGTTGAAAAAGGGAATAATTTATCGAGAATAATCTCATTTGGTTGACAGTGGAAAGACAAATGGTTGTATGAGCCATCTGTTAAGAGCATGGTGACAATTTATATGTTTTTGTGTAAAACAATTAACGGCTAGGTTCATTCTAGGCGCAGTTATGTTCAAGTGTTATTGGTATTGGTATTGTATTGCGTGCCCAAAGCACCGTTAAGGCTTTGATATTGGTGCACATAAAAGTCACAAATGAGTTCAACATGCAAATGCATCATACAGGAGTGACACATCAGTCATAATAAAACAAATTACAGACACAGCTTGGTACTCGAAAGTAAAATAAGGCATGGCAAAGAAATCATTCTGCACAAGGCTATTACAAAAAAGTTGAATTCTATGCATTGGCGACCGTTCAATCTGCTTGTCAGGATAAAACGTATCGCAGAGTCGCGTGTGTTCAGCTGGCACACGTAAGCTTGTACTACTCAAAAGATCAGGTACATCGAAACGACCTTGTATGAGTTTCTGTGAAAACACCACATCTCGGCAATGCCTGCGGTCAATTAGGGTTCTGAGTTTTAAAACATTAACAAGAAAATTATACTCGAAATAGAGATCTCCTGTTGAAAATGCCTATCGCAGACTATGTAGTATCAGACGCCTTTGTACCGTTTCAATGCGTCTGCAATCGCTATGTCATAGAAAAGTTCCACACAATAGACACAAATTCAAGTCGAGGCATAACCAAAGCACAATATAAGCGTAATAAAGTATCAGGTGCCTGGAGGTGTCGAGTTAAACGTGAGATCACCCCGAGAACTTTAAGACCGGTACCACAAATGTTGGCGACATGAGATTTCAACAATAGTGTATTGTCTACTACAACTCCAAGGTCCCTGACTACATCAGTTCGAGCAATAGTACAGTTACCTAACTTTTATTTAAAGTGTAAGGGATTATTGCGTCTTGTTAGCGAGATTACCTTAGTTTTGTCGGCGTTCAAAGGCAAGCGGTTTGACAGGCACCACTTAGAAATGCTGAACACATCAGATTGTAGCGATTTGTTGTAAGCGCTGCAATCTGATGTATTATAAAAGCGGATTCTTAAATTTGAAATACAATAAGTTGATTTGAGTAAATATTTATTTCAATTGTTAGTATATGCCTATAAAGTAAATTAAAAATCGAACAAAGCTGTTTAACTAGAGACCTGAGTGTTTTCTTCTCAATTAAGATACGTTTTTAAAACGTAGTCGATGATTTGGACCATAAAATATTATGAGCATGAAAAACAAAGGTCAAACGGCAAGTTTGGCGGATTCTTTCTTTCCAGTAGCTTATCATTATCAGCGACAAAGGCAAAAACGGACGATTCTCCCACCGGTCGGGTACTGCATGTTTTTCGAAATGAGAAAATAGCGGGCCTTGAAACATGTTTGACCACTCGCCGTTTTCTTACTTCTGAAAGTAAAACACCAAACTTCATTGTGACACATTCCAGGTAGATATAATCACGGTTAAGAACTTGAAAAAAACCTCATACTTTCAAGTAATGGAAAACAATATGTCGAAATGTGTTTCTAGAATTTTCTGCAAAGTTGGGAAATTTCACGCGTTTACCTATTATATATAATATAATGACCTTGCCATCCACCAAAAGACACAAATCTAGTGTTTTTTATTGAATATAAGTTCAATATCATGAAATATAAAAATTTTACATTAATATGAATGAACGATCGTTTCGAAAATCTACAAGTTCGAAACCGATCTTCTGAAAAACACCTAATATATCTTTTGTTTAAATTTTTATTAGAGTAAGTTACAGTATTGGTCTAGTAGGAAGTGTCACTGTAATATATCGTACTTCGTTTGCGCTAGCGCGCGCAAAGCTTGAACCTCGTCTGACGTGCGTTGTAGAATGCCACGCTTCTTGCAGAGTAAACCACTTCTACTCCCCATTACACATAATTTCACTTACTTTTAATGTTACGTATAAATCAAAGTATTAGTATCAGGTAATCATCTATACCACACCACAATGTTTTCCAGAATAGCATGCAAGGATGCAGTGACAACGAACAAGTGAAAATATTCAAGATTAATTTCATCCATAGAAACAAAATGCTATACCTCCTTATGAAATTATAGTCAGTGCGCAGGCGATCTGGTGGAAATTTACCACGATGCTTATCAACCCGAGACTGGGACAGAAGGAAGAAAACGTTTTAGTTGCAGAAGCGCAAAAGGGATAGACAGCGTCTCTAAGCCGATGTGTTTTTATCCCTTTTACTTCCTCTTCCAATGTCAAAAAATTGTTTCCTACTTTTGCACAAGTCTCGGGTTCAAACGCATCATGGTATACATTTTTGTTTATATTTGCTTATAAACTACGATCATACCTTTCTAACAATATAGCAAGAAGCAAATACAAAACAATCTTTTCTAGACAATCAATTACAAATTTGCTGGATTTTCGAAACATTCGTTTATTTAAAAGTTTGAAATGTGCTTTATTTCAAAACATTTCACAATCCATTTGTATTCCTTAAAAGAAGCGTTCTGATGATGTCAATGACAGTAAAATGACTTGAATAGGTCACACATAAAAATAGGCAACCCATGACCGAAAAAGCATCAGATGTTTTTCAAGGATTAATGAAAAAATAATATATTTTTTCAATTGAATAAGTGTGTTAAATATATTTCTAGAATGTTACAGAATATGCATAGTGCACTATTTTGAGAAGTAATAAAATATCGAGACGGTCAAACATTCGATTTCCGAAAGCTAGCGAACAAATGGTTCTGTCCCTTTGATAAGTTTTGACGTTTTGCAATTTTTTTTACATATTACTTGTTTACAATACTTTGATAACATTGACATCACGGGAAAGCTGAAAATTCCTTTTTATATATCAATACAAATTTAGTATATGTTTAAAAATATGTGTTACATACATCTGAATGAACGAATGTTCGGAAAGCATAGCAAATGCAATAACGATTTTTTTAACCACTACATTTTATATTCGCTTTGTGTTTTATAGGTAGGCACTTAATGACTGTGGTCTATAAAAAGTATAATCAGAAAATATTGTATTTTGTTTGAATGACAGCCAGTTAAAGCTTGAGTCTTGTCGGGTTGTCGTTGTGACTGTGTCCTCGCTTAGATGCTATTCTGGCCATACATTCCGGCGGGGTTCAGGTAATTACCTAGAAGTAATGCTTTATCACAGGGAACCTTAAAAACTAAGTAATATTGTGCGGAAGGCGGAGTAAAACGTATTTACTCCTCCCCAAATCTTGCCGTTCTTTAACGCACATCTTACAAGGTTACAGCTTTAATTGCGCTCATAAAAACAAAATATTATACATTATATTTTTATTTTTTACTAACCCCTAATTTACCTGGCCCTCAATAAAAATGTAGCAGATGAAAATTGGGATTCTGAAAAATTTATTTTTAATTTTTAAATTTTGCGCAACTTTCTTAAATATAAATGCTGTAACAAATTATATTTTGTACAGATAATTTTGATTTTTGATCACTTAAAATATAGATTTCATTTATTTGTTGATGTATATATTTATAAAATATTTTAAATAGATCACACGGAAGAACTTGCCATATTGTGCTAAGAATCACAAAAGAAGTGTGTTTGGCATTGTGCATGAACATCATTTCATTACACAAGATTTATTTTAATTCCTGTACTGAGAGTTAAAAAAAAGACTCATAGAGCTTTTTCTGAGACTTGAAAAATTTGCAAAAGGTCAAACATGCAATCCCTGACAGGTGGGGAAATGGCAGTTTTCGACTCGGCCACTGCAATTAAGACATACCTCGAGAAACAAAAAAAAACACGCATGCTTTCTGTTGGCGCTGTTTTTCATTTCATGAATGCAACACAACAACATATATTTATTATATTATGTGTAACAATTAAATATTTGACCCGAAAACTCTGCTTCAATTGTGATGAAAACACCTAGATATATATGGTTTGGTTAAGAATTTATATCGCGCTTTTCGCACATTCAATAAAAGGTGCGGGCGAAATTGTCCTCCTAATGTAAACAATTAAAGCTGATGTGAAGAAAAACGTAATAGTTGTTATATTTTTTATATTTTATATTTCACTAGGCAAGACTACTTCATTATAGTTTAACCCTCATATCACTAAAAATTCCAAATATCAGTGACCGCTTCGTAGCGTACTGATGAATATACTAGAACACATAGGACTAGATAGGTAACTTAATAAATAATTTAACCAGACACTTCAGTATACAATTATAGGCAGATCTTCTACATGTGAACATTACTAGAAGTGTTAATTAACCTAAGCTTACTAAAGAACTGATTCAGCGATTCATTTGCTTATGGGTATTTACATTTAACATTTATTTCTATTTACTTTTGTACTTACTCTGTAACAAGGCAGAGAATATTAGGGGGTTAGTTATTCTTTTCTCGTTGTCTTTGACACAATCCAAAGCCTCATAGGGATCAACAAGCGTGTCATTTCTTTCCAGACTGTCTAATTTTGACTTCATCGTTTCGTCGACCTAGCCAGGAATAAATTAACAATAAATGAACAATGTAATTAAATTATAAATATACACCAAGTCAGAGGAGAAAACTCATACTAAGCCTATAAATTAACCTACCTGCATGATCTTCCAAGTTTGAAGTTTGAAACGTAAGTTTATGTAAAACCGTAGCCATGCCTCCGCCTGCAAATATAATTTCATATATTATTTATTGAGCAAATGTAAGAATGCATAGATGGTCTAAAGCGTGCTGGTATGTTTCGTAGATATTTATTTACAGCCTATCTGTTGGTCTTCTATACCAAAGCTTTATCGTTTATCCATCCTGCCGCGCGTGGGCATACGAAGGCGGACCATTATACTAAAATTGTTCCACCGTTTAACATACCACAGAAGCAAAATATCCCCAGAAGCTACATTGTACCTCACATGAACCCACCACCAATATAAACAAATCAGCAACGATAATTTTTCTTAAACAATATCTTTTTCGGTACACATACTTTTCAAGTACTTATTCAGATTGAAATAAATATCCTCGAGAGCTTTCAAACACAAACTGCCTCGAAGCATTTTTTTCCTGGATAAAATCACTCTTCACCGACGACATGTGTTACAAGAAATGATATCTGCATCATCCCCATACTACTAAAATTCAAATAATTCCCAGACGTTGTGTTAATCTTCTCTCCACAAAAGCGATCGATTGATCTAGTTTTATTTTTCTGATTGTCTGCACTGCCATTTTCGGTGCCATTTGAATTCACCTATATTTTGGTGCGTTATTATGTTGTCTACTATTGCATACTTTCATAATTTTTTAATTTTAAACCATATTGCGTGGTTGTATTTTCCTTGGCATCTTTTTAAGCGGTGGGCAGGTTAAGTACCAAAATAATAAATGAAATGAAAATGTTCTTGCATATAAACAACCGGTAAGGTGAAACACCGCGACAGCTGAGGTGTACGTCACACCTCATCTGTCGCGGTGGAGCCGCTAAGGTATTAATATGAATCAGATGGACTGAATGAACGGTGAAGGTGTGAGCGCGCACGCTGTAGAGTCCGCATAGGCGTTTCGTATTAAACCGAGAAACACACTGGACGAAAACTCCATAGCATTTTAGAATCAATGAGGGTGTGGTAAGTAGAGAGCGTTTCAGCGGTCTGCGTAAGAAGGGAGCGTGTATTCGTACATCACTTTGGTACAAATAGTCTCACGTGCTAAACAAAAAGCGCTGAATAAACAGGAACAAGAAAGTAGACAAGAGGAAGTTCACCTCAAATGAAGGTTTGTTGAAACAAACCTACACTATTAATAACATCTTTCTTGCTATTCGTTTAGAAAATAAAACTCTGTACTGGCCAGGTTGATTGACGGGGCACTAATGCACTTGCTTTCCTCTAACTTTCAGATACAGAATATATCACAAATTTTAAGGCAGCCTTATCTGCGTATCTCGGGAGAGTTGATGTTTGTGCCAATTCTGTGTAAAGTGGGCACATATGCCATCGCACTTCCGTATTGTCCAGCATTTTACCGACCATGAAAGTTATCTTGCCACCATGCATGACCAGACATGTTATTTTGCTTGCTTGTTATTTTGTTATCAATGGCCCGTGGAATGTTTTGGCAGAGTGCCGAAAATGGCCCGCTTATATATGGGGCGCAGCTCACGGCGCGAAACCACGAAAAATTCCCAAACAGCTATTGCTGAAAATTGCCGTATAACGTATTCTTGGAAATTATTGTAAATCTGACATTCAAGATATGAGTACGACAAGTACAAAGCTATTAAGGGGTGTAAAAAAGTGTCTAATTCTTAATATTGGTTGCTGATAAGAATACAGCGTGAAAAAAAAACACTTTTGGTAATAAAAGGGTTATTCAGAGAAACATCACTAAACTTGCAAGATTAAGAAGAACAGTTCTGTAATCTAGTGCACGATAAACATTCTTTTTTAGATACAATATTACATTTATAATCAATTAAATTAGCGGATTCTGAGCATGTCTGAGATATCAATACAGAAAAAAAAACAGTGATCAAACTACGCAGTTTGCCGAACCTCGCTATACATTATCAAAAAGCACGCGAATTTTTTGTTTTCGACAAATATTAAAATCAAAATAAGCTTTTTAATGTGTTTAGTAGATTATTTGCTATATTTAGAGTCTGCGAAAACAAAGCGCGATAACTGCAGCACGAAAAAATTGGAAGATCTGAGGTGCGACCTCTGATAACGAGGAGGTGTCGGTTTTCATTCGCTAAATTTAAAGGCTTTTAACATAAAAAAACAAATCTGCGAACAGGCCGTTTGTCGTTTATTTGGTTTTGGAAATGCTGCAAAACACTTTTCTTTCTAAAGTTAGAGGTCATACCACTTTGTTCTGCCCAATTTTAGATGAAAGGACGCATGCGCAACAAAGCATTACGAGCGGAAACGTATATTGACGAAACTCACGACTGGTTCAAGGCTTCACTTTAAGTTGTTCCCACAGCCGTGTAGATGCTAAAACGATGAACCCTTATTATAAATATTCGAGATGATAATGCAAAGTATATTACGTGTTTGTGAATTTGGTGCAGCGATGAGTTGAACTGGAATTCCCACGTGACATTTTTGACCTTGGGTTCATACAGCAAGTAGCCAATCGTTACAACCGGGCCATCTGTCATATAAAAAGAGAAGAGAATTGTTGCTAAAAACATAATGTAGCCTGTCACATTGTATGAACACATGAGGGGGATTAAACTAACGTTCGGTCAAAACAACTTCTCGTATACAACGTACACTTGCCTTTGAAAACGAACCTCATTTAAATACAACCTACTCGAGTTCCTCTATAACGTAATTCAGGAAACTGGCATTTACAGCGCATAGGCATCTTAAGAAATCTAGAGATTAGCGGATAAGTTTTTAAAAATCTGTTTCACAGTAGTGCTCAAGACTTTAAAACAATTAAGCGCTGACTTTATGCTTTTCACTGCAAGGCTGTATAACATAATCTTGTTTCTAAGTTCATTTCAGATAGAATCGACTGGCTTTTTCTTCTTGGTAAGTGTCATAATTGTTTTCATGAGAAAAAAAGAAGGATTTTAGAATTTGTCATTTCGCTACATATTTACAAAAACTAGAAAACAGATGTATTGCAGCTTTCCAGTTGATAGTATTACTGTCATTCTAGCCTTTGCTAAGCAGGTTCAGTTTTTTCTTTCCTTTTTTAACTGGTAAAAAAAATGCTACCTGCTTGCGAGACATTCTGACTCGCATGAGTGACATGCTGAGGGTTCCGCAATTTTTTTTTTACAGATTCTTTTCGTAAGACTTTTGTATGTTTACTGTTGTAAGTGCGAATCGGTAACATTTCATGAAATGGCAGAACAGACATATTGTGTTTTTGTTTTCCAAAAGTGCGGAAACGCTCATTCCAGGCCAAATATTTGTTACGTCACCACAACATGCATACACCAGCGTAAATAGTAATGGGTCAATGACGTACTTTACGACATATTTATTAAAGCTCTCTTTTTGTGAAAACTATCCGTGCACTAAAAGTAAAATTAAAGCAAACGTGAAGGAAATTTGTTATATACTTACCTAACTGGAAGCGTATGCGTTCTTCCAAGGTGGTTTTATTTGTGCTGAATAACTTGAGTCTAAGTGAGTGTATCTCATGTTTGTGAGGGCTAGAGGCACCGTTCATTTAGTTCGCTTCGCAAGAATAATTAAATATAATAAGTTGGAAATATGTAGCGTGATTTTTAATTCTAGTTTTGTTGCATTTGCATACGATATGGAGTTACTTAACGTTTTGCGGTAAATATTATGTATGAAAACCTATTTCTTAATTTGGCTTTTAACACCTGCCATGTACTAAACTTCTCTGGAAATTTTGTTTTTCGAATAATTAAAAATGTTGTGTATTACTAATATGAAACACCATTTTACCCAAATACATCATCCAAACTTTTGAATTGTGCCCTGACTCACCTAAATGTTTGCAAAAAAGTATATGACTTTTTTATTTAGAATAATACCATCCTGTTTGTATTTATTTGTAAGATGTAAAAATACAAACGCAAGGCAAGGTTTCAAAAAAGAAAATCGGTGCTGGAAACCCAAATCTGCCCTGTTTTATTAAGCCTGACTCAAATAGCATTTATTCTATTGTTTTGAAAAATAGGTAAAGTTAATAAAATAATTCTAACGATAACTAACACATCTGAATGTTCCTACACACCCATCCAAAACAGAGAAGTTATTCCAACGTGACTACATTAAAATAAAAAACTTGAGTGCGTTTTTTTACGTTGTGTGGACGTAGTGGCGGATTCTCACGAGTGGAGGCATTCGTAGGGGTAAAATGCGAGCCCTGACTACACACGCAAGACGTGAGGTTGCAAAAGACGTCCAAAGGCACCTACGCTCTCCCCCCCCCCTTACCGTCTTCTCCCGCGAATATCACAGCCCCAAAAATTCCTCCAAATGATGTCCAAAGTAGAGGATTCCTAAAAAGGATCCTTTATTCAGTTCCGTGTCACTGGTTTGGCGCCAAGCGCCACTCCGGAGTAACTACACGCGAACCGCGACGTCCAACTTTGTCTACGAAGTTATATTCAAAAGAGACCACTTCTTAATTACAGCTGTCTTTATGTTCGCCCGATGGTGAAACAGAATATTTGATAGATACGTGCAATGAATCATTTTCGTAGTGAACTATGTGTACCTTCAAAAAGAAAACAACTTTAACTGCTGTGTTTTGGCAGCGTAAGGTCGGTCTCGCTTTGAGGTGCCGCAACACTGGTTTACCCTGTATGGGAGAAGATTTTTTGTGCAGCACATTTGCGGGCCTGGTATGTTTAACGTGCATCACGTGGTTTCATACGCCAGGCCACGCAGGCACGATGCTAATCTAGATCGAAAAGGGCAGGATTGAGGATTGAAGCAGAGATTAGTAACAGTCGCCCAGCTGATCAGAATGTCTTCATGACTTTGCGACGGATATAAAGAGAAATCAAATAGATGTATTTTTTAGACCAGTTTGAGCGCGTTTCATACCTGAAACGTCTTAAAAGAAAAATGGCATACCTTATGGTTGAGGGTTCTATAGCTTCTTGGATTGAGGATTACTAAAGATATCGGTTTCGGTTTGTAAGAAATGAAAGGACTCGCCTTTCTAGCCCATTGATGTACTGTCCTCTGGATTACCGCAAGGTTTCGCTTTGGTACCACTTTTATATTTGTATTATAAAAACGACACGGTCATGACATCGGTTAATATTAAACATTTTGCACACGATTCTGTTGTATAGAACAAGATAACAAATCCATTCTGATGATATGCCTAATCACTCTGAATTCAGACAAATCAAATTTCTGTGTCTAACAGGAAACATTCATTTTGAGTTTACGTAATGTTAATGCTGTAGATTTGTTCAGGTCCGCTGTGTATAATTATCTTTGTCTTATATTAGCTCCGACCTGAGCTGTAACGCGCCCGTTAAATATTTAACAAATAAAGTAAATGCAAATATATTATTTATAAAGAAACGTTAAAATATTTGACTCATGAAATAATGCTTTTAGCATGTAAAACTATTGTGCGTACATTACTAAAATATGTAAATTTATCCTGGTTCCCGCATATACGAAAAAATGTAAGTATTATGAAAATCGTTAAGCGAAGTGCAGTTCATTTGTTTGCCTCAAATACAGCCGTTTTTATATCACCAAGACAACAAATAATCTTAATTCCTCCTCTTAAACGACATATTTAATATCCATAAAAAACACGTTAAGCTATCAGAAGCAAAGCCCCTAGGCATAAGCATAGCCACGCACTTGTTGAGTATTGTTAAATATTAACAATTCTACATACTCATCTTTTTTTCCTTTAGCTATAAAATACTATAATATTTTATATAAAGGACTTTTTACGTGAAACTTTTTTGAGCTTGTTAATGGTATCGCCAGATTTAGTGAAGTCCCCAACTATCGACCGCAAAGCTCGACACTGATTGACTGGTGAAAAGTTTGTGTGATCACGCTAGTGGGCTAATTCCTGTGAGTATGGGAGGGTCTGGAAAACAGCCAGGCTTTAGAACCCGACTAGCGCCAATATCTTCATCCCAAGAACTGCTATCAAATGTATCTGTACTTGTATTAAGTTTCTGGCAAAGAGGGCCGTGGGCGTAGGCGCCTGGATCAGTAACGTTCCGGAGCGACACCGCACCGTTTCACGTGCAACACAATTGCCCAGCAGTTCGCTAAACAATGTGTTTAGTTATACAAGTGCTGAATTGTTTATTGCTGTAGTTGAAAACCAAATGCTTTGTCAATTTATGAATTGATATTTAATTACTCTTTCCCAAGAGACGCGATTCTAGGGTTTTCCGTTCTATTGATATCGTGCCTCACATCATATAATTTTTTATTTGCCCCAATATGCGCAGAAAACTCGATAAGAATTCAAAACATTCTGAAATAAATTAATTATTCAATACGGTCCTTGGGATCTACAGCGCTTGCTTTCACTCCACGTGCCCCGAGGTTGTGTGCGCTAACAGACTGAGGCGCGTTCAGTTGCCACTCTCTCAGCTCCGAACGGAGTAACTCGAGTGAGAGTTCTCGCCAGACTCGACTGAACGGTAAAAACGCGCGGTTCTTCAGCTGCTTCTATACAATTACCGCTTCCTCTCCTGTGGCAGAGGGTCTCCGAATAAAATGGAAGCAGTTGACGCCCAGCACGGTCACTTTTATTTGACGCCGATATTGAAGAGGTCTCGACAAGGTCATTAGAGAAAAATCGAGTGAGCTACAGACAACTGCGCTGCTGTTCGCAGTGATCCAAAGCGACCGAGTCCTTCGCAGGGCGGTGCAAAGGCCGGTACTGTTATGAAAAGCCAACAAAACTGTCGCCAAAAGACGCAAAATATAAAGCATGGGTGTATGCTACGCCGACGGTTGCGATATACTGTTGCACGGTCATATGCTTGTTCTGCACTTATTTACGGACTTCCTAGAAAATGTATGCGTATACATACGGGAAGTCGAAGGCGCTTGACGATCAAGGTCTTGTCGTCCGAAGCGAGCGCCAGCCGACGTCTCATATTCGGCATATGCACCCTATTTAACTACGCTAACCAAACATTAATCGGAATCATGTTCTGCGTGAGTGATCGAACCGCGCACCAAAGTTACATTTAAACCCTGCCTTGCTCTGTTCAGCACGGACTGGACTATCGTCAATAATCACCAACTTTCCGTGCAACGGTGATCAAAACACGGCGCCAATATGAAATGATTACGTGGTTAATTAGCAGATCCAAAACAAGCAAGAAATGCGCTCCAAGACATTCTTTCCGAAACGTGCCTGAGGTGGCAACGAAATCCGAACACGCCATTCGTCTTATCTTGAGCACTTTTCAGTAATCGAAAGCGAGCAGTCTGTAGGCCCACGCCGCAGCCGACGCAAGTTCTCCCGCAGTATTGTTTTTTTTTTTTCAGCACCGGAATTCAGTTGCAATCCGGAAATACGCCATACTTTGCTTTCTTGGCTCCTTGTGCACTGTCTCCGGACATCGGTGCACTGGAGCTTGAGTTACGTGTACCGGAAGTCGTTGTTACTACTAAACGCGCCCACTCCACCATGGAACTCCCCCCCCCCCCTCCCTGCTCCACGATCAGAAAGTACGCATGTATTTGTGGCACTGAAAACAGTGCGAAGACCTCTGGACCACGAAGCCGTGACGCCTGACTGGCATTTATACGGTCAATTATTGCGAAGATGCCCAACCCTGGTTACAGAAATTAAGTTTGACTCGACCTTGGATTTCTTCGGATCTTTTGGGGCCCTACATCTCTAGACGGAAACCTAAATTCGGCCCGAAAACTTGGGCTACCTGGGCTGAGACCTCTACTTTGCATTGACTACTCCGCTGTGCGAACGGTAAGGCAAGAAGTGCATTTCGTGGAATTGCTGCCATCTATTATAGAATAATTCGAAATAAATTTGAATAACCAATTGACACACATATCAATAGTGCAAATATGCACATGTAGCTCGTTTCGTATTTGAGATATGTCTTTTTATTCTTCTTGCTAGTTATTTAGCGCTTTAATGCATGCACAATGTGACCCCAAAACTCTGAAGCTGATGATTGAAATGAGACTATCAAATTTCCATGATTAAAATATATGTTGGTATCTGGCTAAGAACACAGCGCTTCGGTCAAACGTTTGCTTCTTTTATAAGGCTGTATCAGGAGTTTGTTTTCGAGTATTCTTTTTCTGCCGAGACTGTTAAACAGTGCAGTGTGATCCACTTGTCATACCGGAGAGTGCGCTTCCGGGAAGCGCCAGACTGGCGGCATTCGCGGAAACGGTGCCAGTCACGTGGCGCAACGCGGAACGGCTCCGCGCCTGAGGGGTGTCCTGCCCACTCTATCAGCTGGCGGCGAACCCGGAAGGCTGCTCGCACAGCTATCGATGGCACAAACATCATTGCTCAACAATAAACAAACCAGCAGCACGAAGGGCGCAATTGCAACGATGTCGTCATCAAAAAACAAAAAATATACCATGCAGCCTCTTTACTTTTATCGCTTATCGAGCTGATAGAGTGGGCAGGGACACCCCTCGAGCGGGCCGTTCCATGCTGCCCCACGTGACTAGCTTAGTTTCGCAGCGAATGCCACCAGTCTAGCGCTCCCCTGAGAAAGCCGCACGTTCGCACGTTATAGACAAGTGTGATCGGTACTGTACACCGCACAGTGTCATCACGACAGGCTGAGCGAACATTTTGCGAAGAAGTGTTAGTGTTAGAAACTCGACTGTTTTATTTACCACGAAGCATTATTCATTCATTAGTGAACCCACTGTTCGAATCTTCAAATATAGCAATTTTGCTAAATTACCCAACGAACAAAGCTGCATGTGGCGAGTGCAGTTACACGCGCTGCACGAACTGGCGCCTGCAGCAGGAACTATTTTAAAGCAAAAGCCTAAAACAAATGGCCTCGTGCACTCGCGTTCGTCGACGCCTTAGTTTGGTTATTTCCTTCGAATCTTTTACACAGAGAAGGCGAGTGCTTGCGGCGCGTCTACCTACATTCCCAGCAACTCTCCTTGATGCATTGGGTAATTTAGCAATAGTGTCTTTTGATGCAATTACGTACCTGAAGGTTTTTTCATAGGCTTCTTACTTGCAGAAGACGTACAAAGGATAAATGATGCTGAAAGCAGCGCCGTGATAACAACCCTCATTTTCAAACTCTTCGATTCGCAGGAACGACAGGAACATATCTCATAATTCACGTAGCATCTTTTTAAATCAATCTAAACCGGAAGGCGACAACTGTTTTTACATGTGATCTATGGCGTCATCCCAACAACTTGTAAGCTAATACAATCAAGAAAGCTAAGCGTCATATCAAAGAATAATTTGCCGAAGTAGCTCTTTCATGAATGAATGCATGTTATGACGTAGGTTTAGAAATGGTTGAATGAACTCTGATTCATGGACTTTTTTTTTCATTTTTGTCAACAAGTGGATGTATGGGCGGCAATGAACGCTCCATATGTCTGCGCTTTACGTTTAAAGCGCAGTTCGAACTTTAATGGCAACATATGGAAAACCGGAAACTGGCCACACAAGTAGTATTCGCATTTAGTTATGTTAATTATAAACCTGAACGTCAGTTGGAATGCAGAAGAAAAGAAAATATATCCATTTCAGTCAGGACTTCCTGCATCCTTTTTGGATGTCATATTTTGTTTACTTCGGGTCTTCGCTCTGAACACGAGTCATTAAAATATTTTATAAATGAGATGGGTCTGGCGCATGTTCGCTAAGGTGTGAAGTGAAAGCCTAAAATTGACTATATCACTAAGCTTTTATTAACATGCAGATTCAAACGATACGGGAATTTACATTTGAATAAAATTATTGTTTCTACACAAAGCCCTATTCATACAATTGAACCCAATATCAGCATTCAAATAGGGCAAATTATCGCGCTGCAGGACTGAATTCATAAAACTAAGCTTCTCTATATTAGTGTTCAAACAAAAAGTTTGGTTTCTAATCATTATCTAGAAGATGTAATACTAACTCATAATTTTGCAAAATAGTTTATACATTAAATATTATTCACTTTCAATATCCGTTCACCATGCAACATTTCAGCCCTTTCTTAGATCCAGTCGCTTTATCACAATCTCTCCACTCTGAGGTATCGACATCTATCCACCGGCCTCTGTGTTCCGACCGCCTGTTAAGTCATTTGATTTCTCAGTAATTTTGTTTTGTCTGGTTTAATTATTTGTTTTTTTGTTTGTTAGTGTGTCCTTAGTGTGATCATAAAATTTTGTTATTTTTACTTATAGTGTTGTTCTGGAGGTGCAGTAACCAAAATATAATTTAGATCTTGATGGCATATCAAAGAATTATTATTATTTTCTGTTTTACTTATCTTCTGCATACTTCTTGTATATTATCTGAGTTGACCATTATTCTGTGTACACTTTCGCCGTTTTGACTTGCCGGGGTCTGTCCCACAGAAGCCTCCTGTGGCTTGGACAGACCCGAATTTGTGTTGCGTCATTTAATGCATGTGGTATAAAATTGTTATTATTACTATTACCTTCTTATTATTATTATTATTATTATTATTACACACACAACAACAACGGTCCGGGTACTGGTGCTAAGCAATCTATTGACAGAACTCTTGAGAATAACCTTGGCCCTACTCTACCTCGTCATTAGCAGATGAATTTAATGCCTTCTTTGGTAGATATTCTGGTGTGACTCAAGCCGCTGCTGACAAACGACGTACTCTGGCTGATACATCCCTAGCGTCAGCTTTTCTTCCTCCGTTAACTGATGCCGAGCTTTACTTTCTTCTGTTTAGTTTCAAAGGTAACAAGTCACCTGGTGCTGATGGTCTGCACTAAATGATCTTCAAAGGAATTCTCGCTAAGATTAAGAATGTCTCCTCCGGTAGTTATGTTGAATGACTTCATTACGAGCGTGCGTAATACCCGATGGTCTTGGCAAGGCTGCCATTGTGCGACCACTCTTCAAAGGGAGATTGCGCGAACAAAATTGAAAATTATCGTAACCTATTTCGATTTTACCAATCTTAGGGCAAAATGCTTGAAAAACACCTACTTCAGTCGATGAACAGCTTTATAGATAAACATGACTTTTTCTCACCCACCCAATATGGCTTCGTGGCTGGGAGCAGGCAACCGGCTCTTGACGATTTTTCAGATTACCTTCACTCAACGTTCGATAATAATATGTCTCGCTTGTGCGCTCTTCCCATATGTATCTAAGGCCTTCGACACCGTTCAGCCGTCAGTTACTTCTAAAAAAATTACAACGTCTTAGGTTTCCGGGGTCCGTTTTATTCTTTTACTGGGAAACTCTAACTAATCGTTCTCAATTTGTCTTAATTGGAAAAATCTCCTAGAAGCTCTCTCCTTTCTTTAAAAGCGGGGGTACCTCGTAGAGCTGTTCTCTCACCTCAACTCCTTTAATATCTCTGTCAATGACAGGCTCTCACGCTTACTCAATGGCTGCACGATCTCATCAATACGCCGACGATATCTCCTCCTTGCGCGCGCGTCATATCAATTTTTCTGTGCACTCAACATTCTCGGCAGGATTCGAATGCCACCCATCTAATGGACTGGTTTGCCGGATAACCTTCTTGACATCAACAGCTCCAAAACAAAGCTTGTTTGCTTCCGTAACTCCCTTTAAAGACATCCACGCTCCTGGTCAGGTTTATTCTCCACTCCTCAAGCTGTCATCCATGTAACTGCAGACCCGACTCAAATCTGTTAACAACGTGAAATATTTAGTGTCTCACTTCGATTTCGACATGTCCTGGAACACTCATATGTCCTACGGGCGCGGCAAACTGCGAACTTATATCTTGCATGCTCTATAAATATAATGTAAGTGCTTATGCCCGTCAATGCTCGGTTTTGTTAGTCCACGCGCTTCGCTCAGTGTGCTTCGGTACGTATCACAGTGGCAGTTTGGTATATGTTCAGGCTGCTGGCAGGCAAAAAGCACACTTATTAAGAGGCATACTGAAAAAACATCCCTTACAATAGTGCCTCTTTTGCCAATTTCACTTACATTTTTGATAGCTTCTTCAACGGCCGAATTTTCATCTCACTTTTTATTGAGGACCGTCCTCCTTCGCAATTTTTGAGCAGTGATTACAAGACACCGCTACATTCGGTCCCTGCACATTGCGTGCCTCTCCGTTTTAGCAGTGCCACGTTGTTGCACCCGGTAGGTAAATGCTCGCGCGAATCTGATGCGCCACGTGTCTTCAACGCCCTCCCGGACTATATTCTTGATATCACATCACTGAAGACTCTAAAGAAAGAACCCAAGCGTTCTAACTTCGATAGTTTCTAGTGCCTGCTCCATGCGGTGCTGATGGCGGTCCTGAGTGTGCTAGTTGCCATAGCTACCGCAGATTCTAAATCCGTCGCCCTTCTTTTTTTCTATTTCTATTTTCTGGTTTCAGTGCTTTGTGTCACAATTTATTTTGGAACTAGCGTTTGTAAGCGTTAATTTTATTTACATTGCTACGTTCATTTACATTGTTGCATGCTGTAATTCTTTTTCCTCGTAACTAGTACTCGTGCTGAGAATCGGAAGCGGAGAGGGGGGGGAGGGGCGGGGTTGCAGCTGGGGGAAGGGGGAGAGTTTTATTGTCTTTGACTTTTCATTTTTGATTGCCGCTTTACCTTATCACGTAAGCGGGACTTTTTTTCATTTTTTGTAGCGTCATCCCACGTTCTCGTCGCTTTGATGCCCGCAAACATATCCCCTTTTAATAGTCCCACTGAGTCAATAAAATGTATGTATGTACATGTATGTGTGCATTATTATTATTATTATTATTATTATTATTATTATTATTATTATTTCCGTTTCGTTACTATTTTTCATATTAATATTAGGAGCGTGCGCAAACAATGGGACGAATTTCGTGCTTTAATAAATGACTTAACACCTCCAGCAGATGTATTTGTTCTAGCCGAAATTAACATCTTTGCATTGCAATGCAACCAATTCGCTTTAGATGGTTACAAAGACTATTTTTTCACTCGTGATAGAGGCAGGAGGGAGGCATCGCAATTTATGTGAGAGACAGCTGGTTGCTTTCAAGTTTGAGTGTACCGTTTGTTCACGCCGAGTCAGTGGCCCTTAATATCTCCCCTGTCTAGCTTCGCCATAGCCTTACTAGCGGTATACACTTCCATCAGAAAATGTATCACTCTCTTCTTGCAAAGCTAGAAGTGGTACTCAAACAGATTCGTTCGGAAGGACACCTCTGCATTGTGGGCGACTTAAGTATTGATACCCTCAGGACCACTAAACCTGTGGTCTGCGACTACTTAAATTTGTTGGCGGAGGCATGGAATTGGGAGTATAATCAATCTCCCAACTAGATAAGAAATTTTGCCTGGCAAACTGGTAGTTTCGTGCATAGATCACATTAACGTCAGGGCTCCCGATGCCACAGCCACATCTGCTGTCATCACGCAGAAACTGTCTGACCATTATTTCAGGTTGCCGCCTAGTCGTGGCCGGAGCTAAGGGAAAGCAGGCGGCGTTGTTCCATTGTTTCTACATCGATACAGCAAAGTCTTCGACGCGTTGGTTGCCTCTTCCGACTGGAATGCGCTCTTGACTTCTGATGAGCCTGTGGCGGCTTACCCTGCCTGCGTTGAGGTATTTCAGTCCTTCTACTCAGACTCCAAAAAAAGAGGTCCACTTCAAGCAGCGCTCTGATAAACCTTGGCTTAACGCTGATATAATGGCCGCAATCAAATATAAGGACATGTTGTGGTTATGTTCCTGTCGTGTCCAAATAACCTACAGTTGAAAGCAGATCTTCGAAGTGCTAGGAATAGAGTTAATGCGATTATCCAATCCGCTAAGCGACGCTATTTAAAAAAAAAAGTTTTTCGAGACAAGGTCGAATTTGCGGGATACTGGGAACTGATTAATCCTTTCAATGGACTCCCGCCCTCGGCAATCAATCTCCGGTTCTTTACGAGCATTTTTGGCGCTGACTTAGAATTAACGGTTAATGATTTCAATAAACTTTTCGTGGCTTCATCGGGTACTGCCAGAGATTGTGGACCGATGCCAAGTGATTCAGGCCGTGATGATAGAAGATCCGCTTCTATATGCCTACCTCCGCTTAACTTGTGCACTTTGTGTTCCATTCTGTTCAACATCAAGCGTCGCAAGTCACGCGGTATTGTTGGCACTCGTGTCAGCGATTTATGTCAGAATTTTGATGCAATTGAAGAGGTTTTACTTTCAATACTCAATGCATTTATTTCGTCCGGTATAATTCCTCCGGACTCCGAAGACCGCGCTCCTTTAAGCACTTTTTAAAGGAGGAACACCACAGAGGTTAGACCGCTACCACCCCATTTCGATACTACCATGCATTGAGGAAATCTTAGAAAAACAGCTTTTCATGGTGATGACTGGCTTTATTGAGAGTTCTGACATTTTATCGCACAGCCAATATAGGTTCGTGGCTGGAAAAGGCACCCAGCCGCTTCTTGAGGATTTGGCCGATCTAATACACGGCGCGTTGATAACAACCTATTTGCTTGTGCCATGTTCATAGACGTAGCAAAAGCGTCTGAAACAGTGAGCCACAGAGTCCTTCTTCGGTCTAGCTCCCTTCGATTAACAATAGATTGCCTCACGATAACAATTTTGTATGCCCTTTTTCTATTTTATAGCATGACAGAGGTCTCACTGCTGTTTTACCAGCTAGGTATACGTTCATGTAGCTCAGGCCAGAAACCGGCCTGTGCAGGAACTTCCGGGACACCGGTCTCGGCGTGCCAGGCCAACGCCCCACTGAGCCAAAAAGGCCAGTCTCATATGCCAGAATCCGGCCGGTCCCGGGAACTCATTGGCGCCCCTGGGTACTTTACGGGGTCCCTGGTAACTTCATGGGGCACCGGTGCCGCCACGCCAAAAGGGCACTGGCAGCCCTATTCTTGAACCGCGGTGAGTTTGCGGTGCTGGCCGTGTTTTGTCATTTGAGAGCTGCCATTTCCGCCTTGTGGGGCGTTGCCGGTCCCTGCCCGTAGAGACTATACCGGCAGACCGAGACCGCCTCTGCCCCAAACTCGGTGTGTTCTGCTACTAGGAGGGCCCTAAGCAAATCCATATCATACAAAGAAACAAAAGCACTCTCAAAGTTGCAATTCCTGCACTAGGAGAGCCGGTAAGGAGCTCAAAATAGATCCCGCAACCCCAGGCTACTTTGGTGTCTCAATGATCGAAAGAATTCGGTTATTTCTCGCCGGTTGCAGGCAGCGGCTTCTCCTCCTTCGACAACGAAGTGTTGTCAAACGGCACTAGTGCTTCCGTGGATAATAAAATATTTACACCCACTACTACGCGGGTTCGCGGTCTGGAGTTTGATTAAAGAGCGCGCGTACTCATCACGAGCACAAACATCAGTCTATGGACCAAAGCAGCGTCACTATCCGGTTTGCTTTCGGGAGACGAGAGCATGTGTTGGTACCAAGAGATCGGAATAATCTGCTGCTACCGCGTTGGCCGCCATCCAACTGCTACCTCCAAGTGGTAACTTAGAGGCTATTTCGGCAGCGCTGCGTAGCGCCAGCTGCATCCTCAAGCAATGAACTTTGCGACGTTGACACGCTGAGGTGAATGCACTTCCGCATCGCGCATTCCTGAGACGTGCCGTTAGACAATGTGATCTGGACGCGAAGTACCTCGAGACAACTCTTTTAGGTGTTTACACTGCCGTAAGCTCGTATACATTGACTGAAAAAAAAATATTTTACGTGAAGAAAAGATACAAAAAAGAAATGCACCTCTATTAAAGGTGACGAAAAACGAAAAAACTAAAAGGGTGTTCATTAGCGGCCATTACAACGGTTACTCATGAAAAAGAGGACGAGTAGGTCTCGAAACACTGGGTTTCTAATTCGGGCTTGGTGTAATGTCCCCCCTCTCTTTCTAAGTAGTCCTTCTCTAACCACACAAATTTCTGTCAATTGTCCACATCCAAAACAAAGGAAGCATACTCTGCCCAAGCTTGGTGGAAGTGACGTCACCTTACGTGACATTATTCAAACTAATAAAATTCTAATTTTGGCGACGAGCTCAATGTAGTGTGTCCAAGCATTTTGAAGGATACAGTTTGTTAGTCTCTGCCCAGGTTCGTTGAAACTGCAGCGTTTCACAATAAAAAAACGTATTTCCGATGGAGACAAAATACGATTCGCTTCGTTTAAATATCGTAACGAAAATTGTGCGAAAGTGGGGCTCGGAAAACTGTTTTACACATCTAAAAGTTTAAACGGAAGAAAAATAATGGCGTCAGACACCTCTTCTGATGTCTTCATAAGAAAACGACCGGTATCCCTTGAGGATGCGCGTTTTTTGTTTGCTCCATCCATTTAACATCCGTCGCACCAGATTCATTTTTCTTAATCGAACATGCCCATGAAGCTTGTAGCGGGATTCCTTAGGTGCCCAATAATACATGCGTTCATGGAAGGTGTGCCTTTCGGGGGACAAAAGGATTACGATGCTCCACGAACCCATCTGATGCCGACACCTTTCACTCAAAGTGTTGTTCACTATTCTAATTGTCGACGTGATAAAACAGGCGGTCAAGCACAGTCAGAGTTGAAAACAAAAGCGATGCATTGAGTGGTTTTGAACGCGTTGTTGTTGATTCGGTATCATTTCCTCAGATTCTGAGCGCAAATACATGTCAAAATGTTTTCACTGGACAATTTACTAACAACGACATAACGACAAGAGGTATGCAGCGTTGTTTTCAAGCTGCCTATCAATCTCTTTGTTCTACAACCCGAAATAACAATGGGAAAATAGTTGAGAACATTACGTTTGAACAGGAATGTACATGTTCATGCGCTGCCAAAACTTGAAACACTTTACAGCAAAAAATCTATTGAGCGAATCTTCTGCGGACAACCGACGAACATCGACAGACGCCGTTCGTTCCGTGCACTGCGTCTAAATAGGGCGTCTTGACGCCTTGCGAGAAGGAAACGTTCCACAGGGCGTATGATAAAAAATCAAAACAATAAGTCCTACCGATATCTTTCCCGGCGCGCATCGATGAAAAAGAAATAAAAAACATGATCAGCGACATGTCTGTTCGAAGAAAATAGTGAGTTTGCACCTGAGGAATAAAGAAATTAACAGTAAAGACCGTGTTGTTTTTTTATGAATTGGGGGCTGTCGGTTCGTGGCTGCTGTACAAGAATCCCTCGTGGATTATTTTAAATACCAGGAATATTCCAGGTCTTCTTCATTTCAAATCTGCGATACCTCGTTACCTATTCGTATGATTTGAAGTGAAGCAGGATCTCTTAACAAACCGCCGGCCAAGGTAAAGAAGAGAAAGCTATCTACTCCCGGAAATTCGAAAAACTGGTCGAGCAACGCACCTTCCCCAGCTTGAAAAACAAGCGTTCTAGTACAGCTGTTTCTAAACGACTAACAACCTCTCTTCTGTGAATTTTGTCTCCCAAGACTGCCACATGTAATTAAACGTATCTTGCTATTTTGCCTCAATTTAAAATAAATACGGCAAGTTGTCTTCGAACATATTACAACTATTGGAAGCGGCAAAAATGAGAGCGGCAGAGATGCCTACGCTCTGAAAAGAGGGGGAGATAATTGAATCAGTAAACTTCAGTCAACCTGTATGACAAGAGGCATGGTTCTCTGGACATGCGATGATTGGTCATGACTGAGTTGATTGTGTTGTTGGTATGTTTGAATTAAATTTCTTGATGAGATGTCAGTCCTTCTCCGGCTCTGTTCTTAATCTATGTCTTCGTTCTTCGCACGGCGTGTATATTTTTGTGATTATGAGCAAACTCGCTCAAATAACCACGTTGAATACGTTTTTATTTCCAGTTTATGCATGAAGTATCTCATATGCTTTAGAATGCGCAACCTTCGATAAAAGGTATTTATTCATTATTTATTTATTTGTATCTACCAAAAGGGGAGAAAGGAAGGAAGCGAAAAAGGCTACTGCCGCGGCTTGACGAGGCCCCTTTACCTCCCCTTAGAGTTAATCACTGGAACAGGATATCAGTAAAATTGAAGTGCAAACTTCAATAAAATAATCACATATCTTGCATAACATTAGATGTTCTTAAAACAATACTAAGAACAGAAAATAAGAACGCTACACTTTTTACTTCGCTTTCCAATATACCCATTGTTATTAAACACGATATCAATGGTCATTAGAAACTCTAGTATTTCTCTAGAAAATAATTCTGCTTACTGATGCGAATGTTTTTCTACAATAATTTATTAGAATCTCATAGACGCTATTGTATTAAATTTAAATATAGATAAGTTAATTCAGGTCCGAGGAAGATATTAAACCAATATTACCCTGAAATAATACCGGTGCGTCGATATTTTGTTACACTCACCAAATTACAATAACCTGATTTCAGACATTGCTTCTTAACGCACCCCTCTACTTTGTGTTCGATGTAAATAATGTATTGACGCTGTGCATTTGTGTCACATCACTCTTTCCAGTTCTGATATTTTGTGGCTTGCTCTATTGCAGCTTTTCTGTTATGACGTGTTCCGAGTGGTCGCTGTGTTGATTTAACGCGGTTAATTTTTACGCCTCTTCTTTCGAACGTGCTCTTTTGTAGCAAGTACTTTTCTCGCATGCTGTTTTGTTGTTTTTTGCGACAGACGTTCAGCCGTTTAAACATATATTGTCGCGAATTAAAGCAACGAACGAATGAACAGTGAACTGAAAATAAAGGATAAATTGCCGAACTTGTGCCAAACAAAATAAAGAACGAGCGTCAAGGCAGCAGAAAAGAGGGGGGGCGATTGGGCGGCATAACAGCAAGTGAGAGCGAGACTGACTCGGCAAGGTCACGGGCAGCTCCTTCTCTAGTCTGCGTCGGCACCGCAAAATTTCGGCCCAAAAGGTTCGAGCATCGAGCGTTTCGGGGTGAGAATTATCAGGCACTTTCGAGAGCAAGGAACTAAGACGAAATGATAAATGTTACACCCCGAGTAAGAATAAACGCGAATCCACTCTAGAATCTCGTGACCGGGCGATGCTGTTTTGGCCTCGCAGCGCGGCAATATTTATTTCATCGTAAAATTAATTGGAGTCAAAGAAACTAAAATAATCGTACACCATTTAAGTACGCTATATTGGCTTCACGTATGTGTATTTTTCATTGCACAGTATATTGTTATTCGATAAATCCCTTTAGCATATGCCTCCACGAGAAAATTGTGAACTAATACAGGAATGAAAAAGGTAAATTAACACAAAAAATATTGTCGAGTGCATCAACTCGTTAGTATACTTCTAAGAGCTATCCTTGCATCATTACGTAAATACTGTCTTTTGCACGTTAATGAGAACTGACAAACCCAATAAACTGCTAGCATCGTGGTTGTAACCGAGAGATTTAAGTTACAGATTATATTAATAATACCTGCTAGACTAGAGGAACAAAATGTTTAACTTAATTACATGTGGTACGCACGGTGACAAAAAAATTAAATTATAAGAATGTGCAGTTTATTAACTAGAGTGAAAGGTTTCGCGTCTGGATATTTTCTCATTTTTCAGCGGACCATATCATACTTTTCCGTGAACTGAGATAGAAAAATCTGTGATGTGTACACCTTTTTTTCTAAAACTGCACTTGTGTAAACAAGATGTGTTCGGTATGCGAAGTGAACGTTACTATGAATATCTGCAGGTTCTCGATTTCCCTTTCTAGTCCCTCGTGTAGTGCGGAGCACACGACAAACTTTGGTAATTCATTATTAACATTTTTATTAAGAATATTATATAACTACATTTTTCACAACCGTATACTGTTTCTTCTTCCAAACAACATTCAATATTAACTATACTAGATATCATTATGCCTCACTTAGATTTTATAGTTTTTGAAACATAGAAATATTTAAGTTTTTAATGAACACCTCATGTTCAGCGCTGTCTTAACTTTATGTTACATTAACTGTGCGACTGGAAACCCTTAACTACCGCCACGGCATTTGCCGTTTTTGACAGTCCCTGCGGCGGCCGATTGAACTATGTGAAGAATGTTTGGGTTCCCTATTTCAATCTCATCCTGAGAAGATATCGCTGAACGTTTTGGTGACAAATTTAACAGTAAGTAGCCGGCACAAGCTCAATGTTTGGGAAGCAGTGGCGGCGTTAAGTATGAAGTGCATTGTACATATCATTTTCTGTGTCGGTAATATTTTTATTCAAAAATGAATTACAGCAGGTCCAAAGCCGCTTATGTTAAAAAGCATGAATTACGCTTAGTTTAGGTTTTCATAGCATAAATCATCAGGGTACGTCCGCCAGGTCCTGGTTATTTCTAACATATATAACGTATCGAATATGTCTCACTTAGCTAACGTATGTTCTCTTTTTCGTTTCTAAGTTTATCCTCATCAAGATGTTCAAAATTAACCGTCTCGCCTGCATGCTCTTTGAAATTACTGAAATCCAACACATCTAACACATCAAACATATCTAAAATTTCTAACATATCAAACTTCTACAACATGTAACCGCCTCATGTCCCAGTGAAAGCCCGGAAAAGAGAGAGAATGACTTCTGCAGAGCATGCAGGAAATACTAACGCAAGTAGATATCTTTAAGGATGTCCTCAGCCTTGATTTTACATGGTAATGACCGAACTAAACAGTCCTGTGCAATACATTTGCGGTTCCTTCCGCAAAACAAAAAGTTAAAATTACAGGTGATCTTTTAATGTTAGAATATTACACTATGCCCCAGGGGTCCCCCCTCGATCGCTGGGAAAAATAACTCCAAAGCTTGTGTAAAGAAATTCAGTGTCTTATTAGTAGAGCTACGTTGCAACATTCGGATGACGCCAAGTAAAACAGATGTTCTCTAGTTGTATTATTTCTCACCGCATATTGAGCTCTTCAGTTTTACACTAGTATAAGTAATGGTCTGCCTAAGGCCAGCGTACCTACCAGTTCTACCACTCTAAGAGATAAAAATGATAGCGTATTTTGCGACGCCTCTTCTATATCATTTCTCCTTTGTTTCGCCACTAGGGCTCCAACAAACAAAGGTTCACGAGTGTATATCTACATGTTTATGGATTTAAACACTGCGTTCACTCATACGGAAGTATGCAGGATAACGCTTCACGGTAGTGGAAAAGGTATTGTTTGGAACGCGGAAACCTCCTCGCTATAATTTGACTGAAGCTTGTTGACATTTCTTGCACTGCACCATGTATCAAAAACCACAAAGAATAAGCAAAAAAAAAACAACCTATAGTAGTCTTTTTGAAAGGCTGCCAAACCTTTACCAAAGCAGCTAAAGTGCTTCGAAAATCGGCTGCTACTAGTCTGATGGTGTCACGGAAAAATTGTTCCCTCTAATAATGTTTGCAGAGAGGAGATTCAGTCCAAGCGCATCTCGGCGGCAGCTGTCCCTGCCCTCCGACGGCTGAAGCGCGGAACCAAGGCCAGATAATTCGCTTTACTTGGTTTCAGCTTAGGTCCGAGCGCGGCCGATGTTATGAGCCAAAGGGCCAATCAAACGGCGAAAGAAGCAAACGTCATGGCGTGCTCTCTGCAGTTGATAGGACCAGCCGGTATTCGCCGTCTCGCAGTGCGTGCTCCTCCGGCGGCTAGTCCTATCAAGCGCAGAGAGCACGCCATGACGTTGCGCTTTTTGCGCTGTTTGATTGGCCCTTCGGCTCATAACATCGTCCGCGCTCGGAAAGAAGTGCGGCGCGCGCACGTGGACAGGCGATAAGGAACGCCTCGCTGTTCGAAAGAGCATGACATTGCAAGATTGAGCTTTGACTTTTGGGCTGTCCTTGGTTGCGCGCATCAGCCGTCGGAGGGCAGGACAGCTGTCGCCAAGATGCGCTTGGATAAGAATCCGAAACCAGAGTACGCGTCAGAATTGAAGGGTTTTTCAAAGCATGGTAAAATGCTAGGCATGCTTTATATTTGTCTAAAAAGGGTTGATATAGGGGTTATTGATGATGCCCAGTAAGTTTCTAATTGAAACTATGGCCTTCAAATAAACAAATAGAAGTTACTTTAAAAAAAATATTTAAAAGTAAGTTTTTCTAAACGTAAATATTTTTTTCTAAATTAGCT
Source organism: Ixodes ricinus (assembly GCA_037355805.1). Classification (NCBI taxonomy): domain Eukaryota; kingdom Metazoa; phylum Arthropoda; class Arachnida; order Ixodida; family Ixodidae; genus Ixodes; species Ixodes ricinus. The sequence continues at coordinate 34,429 of JAZHYW010030316.1, forward strand.
CGTGGGCAGACACCAAAACGGCATCAACCTTTTTCTGTGCGATGCTTAGTTTTCGCAGGACCGATTTGGCCTGCGCTTCCTGAAACACCCTGTATATGGTTTTCCCCGGCTATCATATGCGCCCTTACTCTTTCATATTTATACAAAGTATATTATCACTATTGGTGAAGTTCATCTTACGATGTTGCAGTCTGTTCATCTCTGACGCGGATGCGGGCAACTTAGTAAATAAAAATTCAATTTTCTTCAAAGCTCCATTGCGGTCAAATTTCGAATAGAGTCAAGATTAATTAACAAAAATATTAGCAATTATATTTCTACAAATTAATAAATATATCACCCTATGCAAAACAACACGGCTTAATTATGTGCCAATGGAGGCGGTGAAGAACCATTAAACATTCATTTCATGCTGCCTATTTTTTTTTCATGTGCTCATCAAGCAAGACTTTATTATCAGCGAGTTTTGCAAAATTGTCAGGTTTGCTAGATGCTATGCTTTCTTTCCCTAAAATATAAAATGGCAAATATATAACGCACTATATAAATCTCAAATAAATAATTGTCATATATTTTTCAAGCTGTTGGTTTAAAATATAGATTCACCGACTCCTCGTAAAATGTCGTCCACGGCATTTCAATCCCCACGTCTGTGTGGTTCGATCTAGATGAGCATCTTATCGCCATGCGGCCGTCTATCACTACTGCGTGGTGCACGTTAAAGACTCCCAGGCTAGCGGTTGTACCGCACTGGCTAAATTGCTCATCTACACCTGAGGGGCAAGTCGCCCGTTGAGGCATACTAAGATCAGGGCTGTATACACATACACACAACACAATTATTAATTATTAGTAGCAATCCAGGGCAGCCTCCAACTTTCATGTCGATGCCAAATTAAGAGAATTGAAATGAAGACATTCTTTGACGGCAATAAGCAGTCCAATAAACACATAGTATACTTTGCAAATTGTGCTGTAAGAATTGAAAAAAAAATATATTTTTAGTGCAGTGCTTTTTACAATGGGCCAGCTCAAAATATGCGTAAAATCAAAAATTTAAATAACCTGTCGGCCGCAATTGACTAAGAGCGGTTGCGCAGGCAGCTTTCGTCGAAATGTTGGTCACGCCCTAGCTGATGTATACGTTGACGGCCCGTCGAATACCACCAAGAAGATAGCGAGTTCCCGACCCGCCCCATGCTTCATACGCGCAGAACATCGACGAGACACTCGGCAAAGCTATGCGGAGCGAAAGTTCGTCTGTTTCTTGCGCGGGGGTTGCGACCACGTAAAAACGCCAACCTCTTATTGGCTCATTGAAAAAAAATAGTGGGTAGATTTTAAGGCATTATATTGTAGTGTTGAGGTCTCCCCTTTATCCTTCTATTCAAAGCGAATCTGAGCTCGGCGTCATTCTGACGTCACCGCAACCCTTGCGGAAGAAGCAGACGACTTGTTCTACGCATAGACACGTCCATCTTTGCGTCGACGCGTGGCTGCGTCGCGCGTGGCAAGACGCTGTACGACGCGCTGGCGGCGGCGCTAACGCAAGCTAGGCGACGCTGCGTGGATCCATAGTGATGACGTTTCCGGACGGAAAGACGCAGGCCTCTCTTTAGGGGTGTACTGGCCTGGCCCCCGTGTCAAACCAGCTGCAGAGCTTCTTGCTTTGTTGATAATTTCAGAGGAACACTGTCCTCCAATATCCAGACCAGGCAGTAATGGCAAGTATAGTACTAAAATGGCAGTTATCAGTTATTAAATTGCGCGAATTATGCAGCCGCTTGGTCTATACACGAGCCGATTATTTTAAAAAATACCCTGTCTCCTACATCACCATTGTGTTAGGAAAACATGATTATGAACATCGAAAAAACGAAATGCATTCAGTTTACGAATGAAAAAATATTTTTGCGATTTGATTACGAGCTTGAGATTGTTGAGCACACCAACGTTATAGCTACAAGTATCTGGGTGTGAATGCCACGAGCGATAATAATTGGAATCATTATGTGGACAACATGTAAAAAGAAGGCAACTAATAAGCTCTGGTATTTACGAAGAAACTGTTTAAAACACTCACCTGCGGTGAACCTTGTTGCATACAAAGCTTTTCTAAGACCGACACTGGAGAATGTTTCCGAGGTTTGGGATCGATGGAAGGCCTCCTCTCTCTAAAGACCTCTAAAGTGTTCAGTCGCTGGCGGCATGCACAACATCGAAAACAGAAGAATGCCAGCAGTAACGTTTTTTTTTTCCAAATGTATGAAAAAATTACAAGAACTAACATTTCTCAGTATTTGAAAAAAAAAAATAACTTACTATTCAGGGCGAAATAATCACCCAAAAGTGCTTGCCGCCATGAATTCTCGCCTAAATATTTTTTTATACGTTGTACATGACATAGATCTTTGGAACAAGCTTCCAGGTTCCGTTGTTGGACTCCACTCCACTTCTAAATTTTATACCTTTTTATGAACTTTGTTCGAAAAGAAAAATTTTCAAAACGTGTTTTTTTTTTCTGCCGGACCCTGATGCAGAGGATGGGTTCTTTATAACATATCAACGCTGTATATATTGTTTGGCAAAAGTTGTCTTGCTTGTATTCTTCGCTTCTGCTTTATCCCTAACAGGGCTGACAATATTACAATATTGCGAAATAAAAGAGATAAATGAATAGCTATGTAGCACAAGTCTAACAGAAAAGCGACCGACATTTTTCATAGTATTACCTAATTACGTGAGCACCTAGCTAAATGTGCCGCGCAGTGTCTCGCCCACCAAATATCGCAGATGTCGGTGTCTTTTCAGGCAACCAGTTCGCCAGGTATAACCAAAACACACTGCAAATCATTGTTAATATTTTCAAACAATTATATAAATAGTGTATATGTATATAAATACAGTATAAAACTGTAAATATTTACTTTTTTAGGCTAGTGATTTAGTCGCGTTGTGAAACTTCAGAGCAGTAATTTTACATAATATAATAACTACAATGCTGTTTATTTTTTGTGCCCAAAACCACGCGGGTTTTGACATTGGAGATCACATGAATATAAAACAAAACACAACACACGCACAGTTTTAAACGTACAAATTAAGATGGTTACGAATTGTGCAAAACCTTCACACAAAATATTCTACAGAGATTCAACTTTCAACTAGACTCTCTAAGTCCAGGCAGAAAACTAAGAGATACGTGAAAATGTCCAAGCTAGAGATTGCGATTCTATTAAAGGAAATTTCCGTGTGAGTCAGCGGTGAGAGCTTCCGCATGAATTGAACGTAAAAGACTGACATTTCTCCTAACGCAACAAGACATAATAAAAAAAAATCATTACTTGAGTAGTTATATTTATTCCGAGCTCATATCTTATTTTTTCAAGGTGAAATACAATTTTCAAAGAAAAACTAATTGTGGGAGAACAATATTAAAATGTCTCGTCCTTTGCGCAGATTAAAATGTCCTCGTCCTTTGCGCAGATTAAAATGTCCTCGACCTTTGCGCAGTTCATTTATTTCTACAAATCATGAACCAACTTGCCCGCCGAAAGGTGTTACTTCAAAAAAAAAAAAACATATAGTAAGGTCGAAAGACTAAGCACGTGGAAATGAGATCCGTACTGACGAAAACATTGTAGAAGCTTCCGTGTGAAGGTAAAAGTGCAAGCGAAGACAGCTTTCGTGGGCGGTTTATCCGCTAACGGAAGCGAAAAACGCAGTTTGTTTGGTTCAAAGCGTCATCCGTTGACGGAAATGAAAATAAGCTAACAATGTAGATTGTTTGCTAACACACGGAAAAAAAGTTGATCGTCTGCTACAAACCGAGCGCCGCGGCGAAGTGAGATCGGGCCCAGGCTGAAATTATGCTCGCCTGCTATTTTAGGCTGTAAGCCATTAATAAATGATTCTTTGTTTGCAAAACTGATGTTATTCTGCTCCCGCACAGAAGCTGACATTGACTGGTGGATGAAGCAAAACAAAAGGCAAGGAAATAACAGGCTGCGACACCTCTCGCTATTTGCATGTCGGTGAGATGTTCTAATCAAATCCCTATTTTAAGTTTCTGAACGTTTTAAAAATGTTTATTAATTGATTGGGCGCAAGCTTGTGCACCACCTCCAATCAACAGCCAGGAATGCTTTCGCCTCACCTGACCAAACTCGTAACCCTGGGATTGCACATGGATCTACACCGGGTTCAGCAAGCGTATCTCATGTCACCCGCCGCTGCATTTTACGCGTCGTGAGGCCCGTTGGAGAGCAGACCGGCCCAGCGAGCACCAACTAAATATCACTGGGCTGTCATTAACCACAACATCGTCCCCTGACTCTCGCCCACTAGTACATTTAAACATCCTCATCATCTCTGTGCACCTGTACACTATCTGATCACATCATCAGTAAATGCGGCTTAACAGGGCTTCATTGTATGGGCTATTGCTTTTCTGTGGCGCATCAGTTCTTCTAAACCACCCAAAAATGCTACCATTGCTGTTAGTATAGTAGGGATGCACACCAGCAGAAGCCACAACATATTTTGAAATCTGAGACAACGGAATAAAAACATCATGTTCAGATTGCCAGCCGACTTGCTTTTCCTACAAGAAATGTCCAGCTTCGAGGGACGCTGAAACAACCCAAGTAGTCTCTTCGGCAACTCTTCGAGTTGGTGACATTACAGTGCCCAACGCAGGCCGTCTGTTTTTAAATTGGCTTGAGGCGTGTTTTTTTTTTTTACTTTCAAACTGTGCGCAACTTTACAAAGTGAATTATTGTTGGTGTGTCTTGAAAACAGAGTCTAGCGCCTAGCGTAATAAAATGAACTACCCTTCTGTGCGTCTGTTTGTTATTTGATTTGTCTTGCATTCATAATATGCGTTTGGCTTAAGTGCAGGGTTGGCTTTGCATCGTTAATCTGCACATAGCCGCAACGTACCGCTATTCTTGTGGACGCTGACTAAAGGTGTTACCCAGGATGACGAATTTACAAGCTCCAAAATGTTTCGCGCTTGAAGCTTCTTCTCCTCCTGCACTGCGGAACGCAGATCTATGGGAACTGGCCGACATTTCAGGAATTTTGGTTCTGCGTCCTTTTTGAGGTCGGTGTGAAGCTGTTTGCCGATATGACCATGGAGTTGTCACAAGAACACTGGCTCGTGGCTTGCAAGATGGTCTTCAGGAGTTGCCGCTGACACAGTGTATACTCCCGAAACCTTGACGTCCGGCGCTGGAAACCAATTGCGACCGAGAAGTGCTACCCCATTTACGGTAATGACGTAAAGTTACAGACGAGCCTTTCAGTTATTGAAATGCACTTTAACATGTAACTTGACAGCCAATTGCATCATGCCTTCAGCAGATGTGCAAAAAGAAAGCGCTGCCGGCGGCTGGCGGCGCGCCGCTGAGATAGAGAAGGACAAAAAAATAAAAATAAACATGCCGAGCGCCCGCGCCACCCGCGCCGTTTCTTTGAAGCAGTGTGGCATTGGCGGCAGTCAGCGATGCGATAGCGACCGATAACGTGGCGGTGCGCGGACCTGCTGAGTTCGACGGCGACGGTCTGCAGCCATGTAAGCAGGCAAAATCGCATCGTCATCCCGCCGCATAAAAAAAGAATCGAGCGGTAGGCGGCTAGTCGGAGTGGTGGGCGGCAAAGCCACCGCTGCCCACCGTGCGGAGAACCCTGATCTCAGGTATACCTCTCTTTGGGGTTTTTGCATTTTCATGTGAAAGAACCATGTGCTTCTACACAAGTTGTGCTGCAACGTGAAAGCCAAACTCCGGAGTCTACACTTGCGTTAGGTTCTTTTTGTTTTCGTCGCACTGCTAAATGGGACCCTATTTTAGAAATTTCAAGAATCACTTGATTTTAGTATGTTCCGGCACAATAAGTGCTTGGTTCTTATTGGGCAGCTGGAATCCAAGATATAAATTTGTTCTATCATTCAACTCATTCATGCCATCCGATGAATCTTTTTGAATGCGCTGTAATCAAGTCCTCGACTTCTGAAGTGCGTCATCTACCTGCTTGGGACTGATGGGCGAAAAGAGTGATAAAAAGTCCCCTTCCTAGAGACACACAGCTTCTTTCATTCAACCCGCTCGGCTCCAACCTAGAGATGTACCGAGCAGTAGCTCCCTGTGATTGACAATAAACTATCTCACGATAAAAATTTTGTATGCCCCAACTATATTTCACAATGTGACAGATAGAGGTGCGACAGCTATTTTTTCCAGCTAGGTATGCGTTCATGTAGCACAGGCGAGAAACAGGCCTGTTGCAGAAACTTCCCGGGAGACCGGTCTCGGCATTCCAGGTCAACGCCCCGCGGGGCGAAAATGGCCGGTCTCAAATTACAGAGTCCGGCCGGTGCCTAAAGCTTCCCTGGACACCGGTGTCAGCATGCCAGGAAAACGCCCCACTGCGCGAAAAAAGCCGGTCTCGTATACCCGAATCCGGCCGGCCCCGGGAACTCATCGGTGTCCCTGTGAACTTCCCGGGGTTCCTGGTAACTTTACGAGGCACTGGAGCCGGCATGCCAAAAGGGCATTGGCAGCCCGATTCCGGGACCCCGGTGAGTTTACTGCACTGGCCGTATTCTAGCATTTGGAAGCGGCCATTTTCGCCCCATGGGGCGTTGCCAGTCCCGGCCCGAAGAAACCAGACCGGCAGACCGAGACCGCCCCAGCCACAACCCGGTGAGTTCTGCTATTAGGGAAGGCCTTACGCAAATCCATATCATACAAAAAAAGCACCCTCAAAGTTGTAACTCCTGCACCCGGAGAAGCGGTAAAACGCTCAAAATAGATCACGCAACCTCAGGCTACTTTGGTTTAGAACGGTCGAAAGAATTCGGTTGTCTCTTGCCGTTCGCAGCCAAAGGCTTCCTCCTTCTTCGACCACAAAGTGTTGTCAAACGGCACTAATGCCTCCGCGGGTAATAAAATAATTCCACCCACCACTATCCGGGTTCGCGGTTTACAGTTTCACCAAAAAGCGCGCGCACCCATCACGAGGACAAATTTCACTCTATCGACCAAAGCCGCATCGCTATCGTGTTTGCATTCGTGAGACGAGAGCATGTTTTCGTACCAAGAGCTCGAAATGGTCTCGTGCTACCGCATTGCCAGCGATCCACCTGCTACTTCCGAGTGGAGACTTTATCGGCAGTAGCAGACAAGCTGAGGTGAATGCCCTTCCGCATCGCGCATTCCTCAGAAGGGCCGTTAGACGACGTGCTCTGGTAAGCGAAGTTCCTCGCGACATCTTGTTCGCGTGTTTTCACTGCCAGAATGAATGGAAATATATTTTTTGTGAACAAAAGAAACCAAAAAGAAATGTCCCTTCATGAAACGTCACAAAAGAAGAACAACCGCTATTACAAAGGTTACACATGAAGAAGAGGCCGAGTATGTCTCCAAACACTGGGTTTCTAATTAGGGCTTGGTTGAATGTCCTCCCTCTTTTTCTGACTAGACTTTCCCTAGCTCCACATATTTCTGCCAAATGTCTACATCCAATACAAAAGAAGCATACGCTGCCCCAGCTTGTTGGAAGTAACGTCACCTTCCGTGACATTTTGCAAACCAATAAATTAAATTTTTGGGTAACGCGCTTCATGTAGTGTGTCCAAGCATTTTGAAGGCTAGCAGTTTGGTAGCTCCTGCACAGGCTTGTTGAAGGGGCAGCGTTTCAAAATAAAAACAAAATCCTTCCGATGGAAAAGGATGCTACTCGCTTCGTCTAAATATCGTAACAATAATTGTGCGGAAGTGGGACTCGGAAAATTGTTTTACATATCTAAAAGTTTGAACAGAAGAAAAATGACAGCGTTAGACGCATCTCTGAATGTTTTCATGAAACAATGACAGGTGCCCCCTGGAGATGTCTTTTTTTTTCTTGCTAATCTGAATTAGAGCCTTGTTCCCACAAAATATGGTCCGCATATAAAGTGAACGTTACTATGAATATAAAAACGTTCTCAGTTTCCATATCTATTACCTCGTGTAGGGCGGAGCACATAGCAAACTTCGGTAGTTAATTTTTGCCATTTTTATCAAGAATACTATAGAACTACATTATTCACCACAGCATGTTTCTTCTTTCAAACAACATTCAATATTAACTATTCTAAATATAATTTTGCTTAAGTATGACTTTTAAAGTTTTTGAAACATAACTATATAGAAGTTTCTATAAGTGAACACCTGATGCTCTGCGAGATCTTATATTTATGCTATATTAACCACAAATGTACAAATTAGTTTTGTGTCGAAAATATTCTTATTCAGAAAATTAATTACAATAGGTCTGAAGCCGCTGATGGTAAAAAGCATGAAGTAGTTTTTTTTTAGTTTTTCACTTCATAAATCATTAAAGACTGTATGCCAGGTCATTATCATTTCTAACATATAACATACATCACGTACGTCTCACATATCTAACATATGTCCTCTTTTTGTTTCTAAGATTAGGGTTTTCAAGATGTTCAAAATTCACCATCCCGCCTGCATGCTCTTTGTAATAACTGAAATGTAACACATCAAACATAGCTAAAGTTTCTAGCATATCAGACTATTGTAACATTAGACCATCTCATGTATCAACAGAGAGCCCCCTAAAAAAATGGTGAACGACTTCTGAGAAAAATGAAGGAAATTCTAACACAAGTGACTATTATTTTTAGCATGCCCTTGGCCTTTAGATTTACGTGTAATAACCGGAACTAAACAAGTCCTGTGTGGTAGATTTGTGGTTCTTCCGCACATCAAAAGGTAAGATTACAATTGTTTTTCTTAATGTGAGAACATTACACTATGCCCTCCGGGTTTCCCCTCGATCGCTGGTTAAAATAGCTCCAAAGTTAATGTAAAGAAGTTAAGTCCCTCATTTGTAGAGCATTGCAACATTCCAGTAGAATTCCAAGAAACTAGGTGCTCCTACCTGCATTACTTGTCACCGCATATTGAGCTCTTCAGTTTTACACTAATATAAATATATGGTGTACCTAAGGCAGTGTACATTCCTGTTCTATCACTCAGAGATAGAAAAAGAAAGCTTCTTTCGCGACGCCGCTCTTTGTGTCATTTGTCATTTGTTTCGCCAACCGGCAAAGGTTCAGTGCGTGTCTCTTCATGTTCATCGATTTAATAACTGCGTTCACTCGTACAGAAGTACGCAGGATAAGCCTTCACAGCAATTCAACGTTATTGCTTTGAATGCCAAAACCACCTCGCTAGAAATGAACTCAATCTTCTTACATTTTCTGCAAACCATACATTTAGCATAAACCACAATGAATAAGCAAAGAAAAAACTCTCATAGAGTTTTTTGAAGGCTGCCAAATTTTTACCAAAGCAGCTAAGGTGCTTGAAAATCGGCTGCTTCTAAACTGAAGGTGTCGAGGAAACTTTGTTTACGTTAATAATGTTTGCATTGTGGCGAGCCTGTACATGGTAAAATCAAAACAAACGTAACAGCGCAAGCGACACAGGGACAAGTGCAAGGACAGAGACACTGTGCTGACTTCCGTGAAGCTTTCTGCATTAGGAAGCACGGTTCGCACAAGTGTGTTAGTGTAGAGTCGTTGACAATTTCCAGCGGAAAGTGTTAATTGATCGAGTATTTCCACCTCTTTGTTAAAAGGCACATTTCCACGCTCTAGATGTGGCTTTTACGTAGAACACTCCTGGTTTTGTCCTTTTATATTCTCTTTTTTATTTTATTGCGTAATCACCTAAGAGAAAGAAAAAGACAGACGCACGCCAGCGCTGTGTCCGTGTCCGTTCTTCCACTTTCTCTTGGTTATTTTGTGCTGTTTCCCTTTTTATGTAAACTTTGTTTATACTAGACCCATTTAAAAATTTGAGCTTCAAAACTTTTAGGTTGACAAATTATTTTTTCTTCTTAAAAAGTAAGCTACATTCAAAAAGTATGCGATGCTAAAGACCTATACCTCAACTGATGTTATAATTCCACAAAATTGTTGCTGCGTCACATGGTGCCAAACGGTGCACAAAAGTGCCACCAAAGAGGCTTCGTTTGTGTCTGTGAAGAGAGGTTTCTGTTTTCTAAATAAAGGTTACATATATGTTAAATTTTTCTATATATATATAACACTACTACAGTCTCCATTGAAAAGGCTCTAACGAGGAGTTGATACAAAATTAGTAAAAAAAAAGTGCAGTGGCACACCAACAGAAACCAAGACAAAGTGCTACTCTGCAACATCTACAAAATTATTAAAAGTCGCCTGAAGGACATCATCTGCTCCTACATTCTAGTTTTGCACGGCACGAAAAAATAATATTCCACAGAAGTAGTACTTGAGCTAAATATGCTTTAATGATCTGCAAAACTTCGGCCGTAAGGACAAAGACGATGTAGGCTTTAAATAATTATAGCTTTTATTGAGGAGGAAGTAATGAATGGTTTTGTAAAGAGTTTCACGATATCAATTTTAGCCATTCTTTGTAACCTCTCATGGTTAACATTTAAAACTAACTCAGTGAGATGCAATGTCTTCGCTAAAGGCTATCAAAATTTATTGCTATTTGGCACGCCATTTGCAACTGGTTATCAACAGATATGGCGTCTTGGAGCTCATACTGCGTTTAAGATGACACTTTTCCCACTGACCCTTGCATGTCAACAGAATCCCAGTACGGTGCAACATGTGTTATGTTAAACAGTACAAGAAGAAAGCTTCGTTTTTTGGTTATAAACACGGAATTATAACAAATTCGTTTGTTTATCAAATATATGAGAGCAATAAAACCTACCTGAGTGTACAACAGCTTGAAATGTTTGAAATGGTCCTTATGTCAATCAAGGAGAAGCAAATAATGTACAGCCTTCCTAGAGCGAACTTTTCGGTCAGTCTAGCGGATTATTTCATGTCAACAAAAAAGATGAAACGGCATACATTCGCTGATAATTATAAGATATTCTGGAAAAAACGGTTCAGTTCATTCCTAATTGATTACTAAATTAAATGCTATTGTTCGGGTATTACTGTTACCAAGAGTAACGTAGTCACCAGGTTCCTATTAAGTTATTATTAAACTGTTATAATTTGAGTCAGGTTGAGTCTTCATGTTGTCAATGGATCCTTTTGAAACCAAACGAGCGCTAGGGGTGAAACCAAGATGTTTGTTTGTGGCGTAAATAAACGTTAGTTAACTGCCAATAGGTATAAAAGAAACGCGAAGAATCTAAAATACATATGACATTTGACAGGACGGCGTAAAGGTGACTTTTCATTTTGGCAGGACTTGTCTGCAAGGTTCCGGGACGGTTTCTTCTGAAACAAATGTATTGAGACAGAAAGCTGGTAAAGACATCGGCCTTTGATTTGCAGCCGAGTTCTTAAAAACTCCATGCGTTGGCACTAACAACGCGTTGCGTAATCCTCAGTTGCCATAGCAACAACCTCGTCATGCGCAGTTACAAGCAGTTGTGAATGCAGTCCGACACACTAAAACACAAATGTCTGAACGAGACTTAAACGTTCCTTCTTTTCTCTAATTTCATGCCTACGCAGCAAATTTGTGACAGAGTTTGTTCGTGAACTTTCCTTACTTATAAAGACTACTAGCATTTTATCTTTAAATGACAGATAAACCGGTCGTCGTGATTAATTTTAAACTCTATAATTTGTATTTTACAACTAATGGCAACCCATCCCCTGATGGGATGTAATGACTGTTTAATGTTCACAAAGAGGTAAGTTTGCATCCAAGTGTGACTGATTCTATGGAATATTTTCTTGATATATCGCATGACATTTTGTTTCTACGCAAATTAATTAATTGTCACTTTGGCTTGACCTATTAAGATATGTTAGTTTTTATGTTTCTACTGAGTTAACTAACACTCTTTTATCTTACCTTGGTATAGCAGTCGATTAGTTCAAACATACATCTCTCTTCAAAGATTTTGAGTCCCCATGTCTGTATCTGTTTAGTAAATTGGCTTTCATCGATCGTGATCTTACTCACCTGCTGTACCCAGGCAGCACACAGTACTTGGCCAACATTGGATTCCATGTGGCAAATAATGGTCCAACGACGCCCGACTAAGCTCTATGTTTCCCAATATTGGAATCATATTGGCCAATTGTGAACTATCAAAGCCAATGGTTTTCTAATATTGGTGATACTTTGGCATCGGATGGTCCATATGGAACCGTCAAAGCCAATAGCTTTCCGATATTGGATATACGCCGGCATAAGCTGTCCAATATTAGACTGTCCAGATCCACTGGCTTTATGATACTGGCTATACGCCGGCACAAGCTGTCCAATATTGGACTGTCAAAGTCAATAGCTTTCCGACATTGGATGTACGCCGGCATAAGTTATCCAATATTGAACTGTTGAAGCCAATGGACTTCCAATATTGCATGTACGCCGGCACAACCTGTACAATATTGAATGTCAGAGCCAGTGGCTTCTCGATATTTGATATGAGTGTAGCTTTACGCACTCCGGAGTGCATTTCCGGACGAGATGGCTATACGCACTCCGCCGAGAACTCATGCCCGTCGGGCCACCCTTTTCGAACGGCGCGTGCATCACTGGGGAGCGCAAGTTAACCCAGCCCCCCGCCTGCGTTCACGCTTCGCGGCGACGGCGTTGGCTGCTAATTGGCTGCACATTACCAGGCCACAGCCAGCTTCGCGGCGTCCGGCCGGGCAAACCGCTGGCAAGCCCCACTGTCCCCGATCGCAACCTCCGGGAAAGGGAGCCCCATTTAATCCCGCGAAGTTTCGTCGACAACATTATCGCAAAAAAGGAAATGTCGTAAACATCGCATTATGCCTCGATAAAAACCAAATAAATAAAAAAAAAAAGCACGCCCACCGCGGATCGGGCCCGCGTCCACTAGCATGCAATGCGGACGCCTTAGCCCCTATGCCTATGCCATCGCTGAAAAAAACTCATTGTGACCATTCGTTTATACGAGTTTAGCGGAGGCGTATAGCAGCTCGTCCGAAATGCACTCGGAATGCGTATAGTTTACTCATTTGATATACGCTGGCCTAAGCTGGTTACTATTAAACTGTACTAAGAGAAGTAGAGGGCTGCATATTGTGGATGGCGCTAGCCAATGCCAGTCAATATTGATACTGTCTCAATAGGACAGTCGAAGCAAGTTCAGTACAAACAACAGAAAATCTATGGTGCGCCAGCACCTTATTTGCCAGCTATGGCAGCCACTGAAAAGACACATGGATAATACCTGTTTAAAGCTATGGAATCTCGACGCATATCATATTTTACTAGCTGGCTATAAAATAATGTGTTCCTATGAAGCTATAGACTCGCGACTATTCAATTTCCTTTAACGAGCTATAGAGTGGTGTCCGTCCCTAAATCGATAGACCCGCCGTCCATGGCATTTTCTTTAGGGTGATTTCAGATAAGGTCGACTTCAGATAAGGTTGACCAAAGGGTGGCTGGTCGACATTTTTAAATCACACTGATCTTTTTTATATGCCATTGTTTAGCTCCAGGTACAAACAAATTCATGCTTAGCTTTGACCAGGAAAACATTTTGGGGGCAGGAAAAATCGTGGGCATGAGGAGGTGGACAGTTGCATTAACGAGCACTGATGAAGGGGACATGTTCTGAAAGTGCATACCTAAACCGATGAATCTAGTATTCAAATACATTTTAGAAACAAACTATGGGTACAGCTTGCTTGTAATGTATAGTAATATTATTTATTTAAATGTATCTTTGTTCTAAATATTGCCAAACATGCTTGCTTGAACGACAAATGGAAAAATTTAGAGGGCTGTATCTTATGAGATATCTTAATCATTATCATATACCTTTCAGACAGTATTCTAATTATATATGGCTATTATTTAAAAATATATAAGGTATCTGAGTGATACAATAGTCGTGATATATTTAGGCAAACATGGGGAATAAATCGAACAGCGAAACATTCCGGTGCAAAAAAAACACCACGTTCGATTTTTTTTAAATTTGGGTACCCTGTTATACTCTATTTCACCATTCATTTCTCTTAAACATGATGCATCATTTGATTAAAAAAGCAGACACAACTCCCCAAAGTAGGGTCTTTTTTTCAAAGCCTACACTTAGCAGTGCCCTATACGAGAAGTGATTCTGAGTTTCAGTTTCGGAAACTAAATCACATCTTTCATATATTTTTATTCAGATGAGGTCACTGACAACTAGAGCAATCTGTCACACAGTAAAAGTGAGAGAAACTATATTCAGCATTTTATATACAGCGTACAAAGAAGTAACATATGAGAGACTAGTTATTCGGTATATAGGCAGAGTACCCAAAGTCGGGGTACTTTTCGGTATATTTTATACTTGGAATAAAAAAGAAATAACCTTTATCACAAAGAAAACTAAAATAGAGTACTAATTTTTTTTAGGGTTAGCGTATTTTGGGGACAAAACCGTTTCAGGTGAGGGGTGTCACTGCGATGAACTGCAAGAGCTTCGATACCTGGGTACGAATGGATCGTGTAAAGGCGAGATATTTTGTCCTGCGCGAGGATAACGTTTTGTGATTCTTGTATGGTGATTAGATAAAGATTAGTAAAGGACACTGGGTGAAAACACTAGGTTAATAAAACACGGGACTGCTGACTCAGTCCCGTGTTTTGATATCAAGGGTTATGGAAACATTCTGACTATTTACGGCATATATCAATTTATCGCTTCAGTTGGTATTTGTTATGGGAAAGATGCTATTATAGTTTCCGTCATTCCACGGAGATGCTTCCCTCGTGAACAACTAAAGGAAGTGCTCACTCGGTAATTGTTGTGCAAAGGCGACTTCCTTTATTTTTCCGCTAAAATCAATCCTGCGCATGGATTCCTTGAGGGGAGATCATAGAGATTTAACCGCAGCATTCTTCAATTATCTACCTAAAAGTCGTTTTTGACCAGGGGCAAGTTGATACTCTGTACTTTGATATGTCAAAGGTGTATTGATACGGTGAATGATGTTTTGCTATTGTCGAAACTGCGGTTGTATGGTTTATGTCCTGTGTATTTTGTTTTATTTTGAATCATACCTTTCTTTGCGTACAAACACGGTTAGGATTTCTGGAATATTTTATCTGATAATTTCATTTCAACGTAAGGTTCCACAGAGCTCAAACTTGGGCCCTCTATTTTTTCTAATTTTTATAAATGACATTGTTTCCGCTGTCAAGAGTGCTAAGATTCTACTGCTCGTGACGACATCGCTTTATTTCTCTATGCGTGGCTTAGACGATTGTTTATTATGAAACAGAAGGTTACTGACCGTGTGTCAGTGTGGTGATCATCTACTATTGTTCCTAAACACACAAAAACAAACAATTATTGCTTTGTCCAGAAAGCGCGACCCATTGTTTTTTCAATACACGCTGAAGAATGCGACAATGATTCATGTGAACACCATGCGTGACCTCACTATCATATAGCCGTCTTCATTCAAAGAACACGTTACTTCAATGGTGGTACTTCCCACGTGAACTGAAGCTGATTTCACGCATGACGCCTGAACCTTTGAGACAGATGCTTGGTTCATTTGTTCTGTTCTTTGCTTCGACCAAGACTTGAATTCAGTTACGTAGTGTGAAACGTCTTTTCTGTGAACTACTGCAAAAGAAATTGAAAGAGTTCAGGAGCGTTCCAATGAATTGCATATGATATATACATTAATCGTTGTTGTTTTTATAGTTACGAATCACTACTTAAGTATCTTAACTTACGAGAGCTAAGTAAACGGCGTACCATTCGTGATTTGTAGTTTTTGCATAGTCATCTGTAGTAGAATTGATAGTATTTCACTCTTATCATCTGTGAACTTTCATGTAACTTTTCGTACACGTGTATTTCTTGCAATTTTACCCAACACACCATACCATACCATGCTAGTCTAGATTCATACCTTTATAACAAGCTTTCTTCTGATTCGACATCTACGCAGATATGTTTTTAAAAATGGTAAAGCATTTATAGAGTAAGGAATATTTTTTTGCGTTTCTACATCTCTCTTTTTTATTTTAGCGCTTTGTGTTATCTGTACGTCTTGATATATGTGTGTATTGCGTTTGTTATATTTGTGGCTAGTATTGATTGGAGGTGCAATTTCACGTGCATGACGTGTTTAAAGCATATTGATAACTTTCTTTCCATGTTCCCAACTGGTGCAATGATATCAAATTGAAGAGCTGTTCTTCAGAAGTACTTTGATTGTTTGAATATTACCATTATTTTTAGTTGTTAGTTAATTATATAACTTTTAATAAACCACAGTCTCTAATATTGAAAACTATTTAAAGTATGGTAACGTCCCATCGTCCAGGATATTTTACGTGAGCGTTTGCTGATGTAATAAATTAAAAAAAGTGCAGCCAAACCGTGCTGGTATAATGTATATTTTAAAATAAGAAATAAAGTTTAAAATGGTATTATTTCATGGCGCTATAAAATAGACATCAAGTCAACTAATCAAAATAACGCGACATTAAATTATACATTCTTCGATATTACAATTTCCAGAACGTCCTTCCTTATATATATACAACGTTAAGGATGTTATAAGACCTCAAACTTGTTTCCAGTCAGTTACGGCAAATTGTGTTTAATACAAAATACGGATGGCGACACGTGTTCAAAGGAACAGCGAATATGGTCGCCGTGCCGCTTTGAACGCCACGTGAAAGACAAAAAGCGATAGATGTCAGGGTGCTGTATTTTCCGATGCCCGCAGTAAAGCTGTATCCACACGACGGACCAAATAGTTTGCTCGGTCCGCGGCCGCGCATCACGACCAGTCACCGGCTTTATGTCCGCCGGCGGTCTGCGTCTGCGCTTCTGAGAACTGCCAATCGACTTTTCTCGCCCGACGTTGGCGGCGGACCGCGTCGTTTTTAGTATAATTGAAGCGCTAAGTCTGGCAAGAAGCTGGCTTTTGTTGTTTGGATTAAACCCCTAATTCAAAGTCGTTTTCTTTTGGTGCCAACTGTTGAAGACGGCAAAGATGTCCCCAGCGGACGTGCGCATTGGTCGTGCAGACCAAGATCTTCCTGCACATCCGGGTCAATCCAGCATGCCCTTTTCGGTTCACGGTCCTCCTCGTCCCCTATAGTCATCGCCAGGCCTCTATAGTCATCGCCATATTGCCAGCAGGCGGTGTTTATCAACCTAGAGTTAGAATGTTTAATTCTTTCAGTTGTAAGTTATCAGGAGATAGCTTACACCAAATCTGGTGGTAATAAAGTACTTTGAACATTCAAATATAACGGCCGGAGCAGTACATGTGTACAAGCTTTAGCTTTTGTTGCACTCAATGATACGCTGAACGCCAGTGTAATATGTA
>JAZHYW010030317.1:0-20677 GCA_037355805.1 Ixodes ricinus
ATTTTGTAGCACACTAAGGGGTTCACATTGAACGCTGCATCCGTGCTATTTAGGAGCACGGTGATAGTGTGACGCTCTTCTTGATGAGAAAAACACACGCAAGAAAATAGTTTCCGGTGCAGCCCAGAGTACTGACTCCTACGGAAGATGGCTGACATACTGACATGCGGAAAGATGGCTGCTCCGGCGTGCTGCACACAGTAGTTTGCGACACATGCTTTGGATCTCGTATACATCGCGTCATTCTGGTGGGCTCCGCCCAGTTCAGGCAGATACGAGGAAAACTGAAATTTTTTTACGTTTAAGCTGTTCTTGGAGTACTAAGCTTTTGTAGCGTTCCCCGAAAGACGTCAAATATCTTGTGCTCAAATGCCGGAACCATGCAAGGTGTCTAGCTTTTATAGATAATTATTTTGTTCTCAAGAGTCGTTACTTGCTGCTCCTTTGGGCAAAAACTGCGCTGCGGTTCAATGAGGTGAGGGTTGCCAAAAGTCGGTGTGAATTTGTTTGTTATTTCGAAGTGCTTTTTGAGCAAAGATCTTGCTTTGAACACGAACAAAGCCTTCAGAGACGAACTGAATGAAGCTCGGGAGGGCGTCGTTTATTTGGTGAACAAACCCTCTATTCCGTACTGGGAGCAACCGAAGCTAAAAAAGCCGTGAATGAGCAGGTACAATTTTTTTAAATCGGCGTTTGACAGTTTTTTAGGTATCGATATAATCGCAACATAACTGAAATGATAGTATCCAAACATCGTAAAGTAATCAGGTTCGAGCACCGCGTACAAGCCACCGGTTGCACCACTGGTGGGCTCCTCGACCTTGCTGTTCACAGGAGAACTGGGAGGAAAGTGTCTAGGGCACTTTCTTCCCATTTCTGACCATTTGAAGCATGCAATCGTCGATTTATCTCGCCTTTCTTAGCATTTTCTGTCACAGCCACCGACGTGGTGAAATATGTTTATTCGACGTAAATCTGAATGAGTGACTTTTTATACGTGGAACCAAAATATGCTGACACCTTCAGGCTAAACTGCTTCTAATGTAGAAAGAAGTGCACGATGAGATTAGCTACTCATGCAGTGTGCTGGTACGCATATTGCAGCTATGGATACTGTTTCACTGGAAAATATGTTTTGTTTCGCTACAGTTCGTGTCATCAAACATTGCAGCACATCATACCTACGACAGACGGTGGTGCCTGCCTTGTGCTGAGGACCTTCCACGGTGACCTGGGCAGTTACCATGCTTGTGAGCATGGGTGCTCCCATTACCTTGCCAAGGTAACCTCTAGACTTGGGCAAGTATCACCTCATATGCAATGCCAAAACTTCCCTTTGCGAGAAAGGTCATAACCAAGCTGCAGCGGAGCCTGCCTTGCTACGCCTAGCGTGACATGCAGCAGCGTCATTATAAGTGGCATTCCGTGTTTCCAGAATGAATCCTTTGTGGCATTTGGAGGGTGTTTTCTGGAGCTTACCTGTGTCAAAAATTCTGTTTCTCAAAGCTTGTTTTGATTTAATTCTCAGTTTTTCAGAATAATTCATATATTAAATTTGCTTGCTGATTTTCCCGATTCTCAGAGGGTCAAAAGAGACAGAAATAGTAACCAGACACAAGTGTATTAATTAATTTGTGGTCTCTACGGTTACGAAGGACTTGCCTGTGCCTGGACGAGGTTTCTTGAGCTGAATGTGGCGGTGTGTCTCTAGATGCTCCACAACTCCCAGTGCACTCTAGTTAGCACCAACTCTCCCACGACAAAACTTGCAAACCAGGGTTACTTATCTTGATGTCAATACATTAAGCTATCAGTCTCATCAATTCGGTCGCTGAAAAACTTTGTTTTCCACCCGCCTTTCTAAAGGCTGCCTGACATACTTGCTACTCACAGCCGCAGGTGCCACAGGAACGTGCTGCGCGGCATGGCTGTGCGGGGTGAAGAGTGAAATCTAGAAAGTTCCGCCGCCTTCGCTCGTCCCGCAAAATCTGCGGCCTAATGGCTTCCTTCATGATAGAAACTGTACCCGTCATCACGTTACGAAGCCCAACTGGTTTGTTCTAGACTCTTACTTACATGGCTAGCACAACCACATCAGATAACAGAATGGAACATATTTCTTTCGTGCTGCTCAGCAGACGTAGGGGTTCCGCAGGCTTCATTTGTCGCCATTGGAAATTCTTCTGATCAGTTGGAAACAAGTACTGCCAAAACACAACCCCTTCCCACCCCCGACGTCACATATACTGATGTCACATAGACTAATCGAACACAACTACAACATAAACAGAATCACTTCCGGACATTTAGCCATACATTGCCAAGATTGCAGATGTCAAGCAGAACTGAAAGAAACTGCACCGTAATAAGTAAAAATAATAATAAACTAATCAGGGAAATTATTGAAGCCGAAAAGATGTCAAGGTTAGAAGAAAACTGTGTCACTAAACCTTGTCTAAATTTATCAGAAAAAAGAATGAATCAGATTATCTTGCATCCAGATGAAATAAAAAATAACAAAGAAATGTCTTATTGTTTAAAAAGACAGGTGCAGATAAAGAAGAAAAAATACAAGTCTGAGTTGCAAGTCAGTGCTGCGTGAATGTCTCTTCCTTTTGTGTGTGCCTGTGCCTGGTTGCGAATTTCTCGCGCTGTGGAAAAGTATGCAACACCAGCTCGCCCAAACCTCCTTCTCAACATATTTTTAGTGCTGCCAGTAGAAACTTTCACTTTGAAAATGCGATGAGGACCGAATTTGAAAATTAAATGTCGCCAAACAATTGTTTGCGGATGCAAGGTTTTGGTTACGAGGTCAGTCATATCTACTGGTGTGTTTAGCCAATTTTGAGGCGAATTTGTGACCTTGAAAAAAATTAAGGTGTACTGCTACATTCCTCTTAGCCTCCTGAAGAGGTAAATCATTGGATTGAACCCCTACCACATTGTTTTGTCTCATAACTGATGCAGGTATCTTTTTTTTTTCTTCAACTCAGTTCGACGTAGGAGCTGCCAAGGCGTCCTGTCCCTTTCACGTGAACAGTGGCCAGCACTGGAAGAAGAAGCAATCTTTGGACTGCTGTAATCCATTCTTTGGGCAAGTGAATAAATTACTTTGCAGCAGAGACCTGGTGTTTGCACAGCAGCTCCACAGAACAAACAACACAAACACAAATGTTTCTGTGCCCAAAGCCTTCGTAGCTGCTTGAACTTATTGATTTGAGCTCGCAGGTTGGCAATGTTAAGGCAAGATGCAGATATAGTTAACGTCTCTCTAAAAAATTGGGGGCACCGTATGCTTGGATGTCTAACTTGATAAACTTGGAACGTCCAGCCGAATTGAAACAAGGATCTAGCCGAACTGAAGCATGCAGCCGAACTGAAGATTTAGCCAAACTGAAGCGTCCAGCCGAATTGAAACTTCTAGCCGAACTGAAGCGTCCAGCCAAATTGAAACTTCTAGCCGAATTGAAGCTTCTAGCCGAATTGAGGATGTAGCCGAACTGGAACGTGCAGCCGAATTGGAACTTCTAGCCGAATTGAGGCATTAGCCGAATTGAGGCTTCAGCCGGATTGGGACGACACCCCCGGGCCCATACGAACGTCACACGACACCGGAGCTCACTTAATCCCTTCACCCCTAAGCTGACTTTGTGGTGGAAGCTACGCGCTTGCCGGACCAATCAGCCGCCTGCCTTTCACCATCTGACCTCATTCTTTGCGCGTGGGTATGCGCGAGAGAGCGTGATCACGTGGCAAAAGTGTGGCTTGCCCAAGGAGCACGTAGCTTCCACAGCACTGTCAGCTTCGGGGTGAACGGGGTGGGGAAAGCAACTTTTGTCTGTATTTTGAGCGACGGCTAATCTTCTAGGGGAGAATGGATGCGTGCGGATTAGACAAACAAGAGTCCGAGCAAGGGGGACTCCCCTTTCCGTCTTCTTGAACTGTTTGGTAGAATGCACGATTTATGAGTTGAGGAGGAAAGCTAAACAGGAAAAAGTTGGAAAAACGTTTCATGACTCCTTTAAATCACAATATCTAGGTAAGGATGGATTCAAGTATTCCATTTCAGCACATAGAGCGGAAATTCGCGACTCTTTGTAACTGAAAGGGCAACGTACGTGACGTTGTCGTCACGGCGGCATTCAGAGCTCCCTCAGTCTCTCTTTTGATTGCACTCGCTGCCGCGGCTCCTGCCGCGGCAACGACGCTGTGCACGGTAAAAACTGCAGAATCGCCCTGTTGGGAATTTCAACCCAAACACCGAACGCGCACCCCACATTCGCAAATTCGCCTCATGTTTCAGAAGTTATTTCTCACCAATGTCACCTTTAGTGGCTCGGTAAACGCACTCAGCAACTTGAAACTTCCCTTTTCTACTAATTTCATACAATTATATATTCATGTAATTTCAGCCTCATGCAGAAATAAAAGTACCTGCGCCACGCTACGCGAATCGCTTAAAGGTCATCCCAGCTCATTCTTACTTCGCAAGTTCATCCCGGGGGAATACATGGCGCTGATGACACCACCGCTTTCGATGCTCCTCCCCGGCTCCCGCCGGCTCTTCTCATTGACCAGACCGTCTCTGCACACGGCTCTGCTTCTTCTCTTGAACCGCCGGCTCTTCGCTTTTTGTGAACTCACAGTTTCGCCAGTGACGTTTTCAAATTTGGTTAGTTTACATGACTATATTAGGCCCTGACCTCATGTTATAGTAACATTTTAATTGACACCGTCCAGCCACCGTGATGGCATTTTTAATAATACAGAGGAGAAAGCACAGTGTTGTTCCCGTTTGCTCAATTCACTTGGAAATTAATCAAGCTCAATACGTCTCTTAAAAAAAAAATCATTGAGTCTGGCAGTTCGTGTTTTCTGACGATTTTTGCTACAATACTCTGAAATTTTTATTGCTTATTAATAGTGATATTTTTAAAGGCGAGAATTTTTAGATAGTTGCTTTATCATTGACAGTTGCTCCTGGCTGATCAAGAGTTGACGCAGCCGAGATGCATCTTTCAACGAAGAGCTCGCGCTCGCAGCGTATAGTAGCGGAATTGTTGTACAGGTGATGAACATGAAAAAAAGCAGAGAAGTAAAACATAAATCAAAACACAAGGCAAACGAACTCTGATAAGTATAAACAATATGAATAGTACGTTAAAAGAGCGGAGCTAGTTTTCGAGTGGAAATGAATCGGCGAGATAAGATCATTATGGCGCATGCCATTTCTAGCGCTTGAGTCATGGGGACCGGGACTCACAGCCGGTTGCCTGCGGACCGCGCTAAAGCGAGTCGCGGGCCGCATGCGGCCCGAAGGCCGCGTGTTTAAAACTCCTCATATATTACATCAAAATAAAAAAGGTTCACTAAAAAAAAAAAAAAAAGTGCTTCAGTTTTGACAAGGCGTATGACTGGGTTCACATTAAGAATAAATGTTGTTGTTTTTTTAAATTAAAGTGTACTCTACGGCACAAGCACATTTATATTGAATCCCCTTTTCCACGCTGTTTTCAGCAATTGGGAGCGTTAAAGAGTAAATCTTCCATGTTCTAAAGAACATTAATAACCAAAATAATTTTTATTTGCAGTAAAAATAATTTATATAATATAAATCAGATTAAAATAAATAAACTCTTATGGTGTAAATGTAATTAACTAATATTCGTTAGTTGATTATATTTATCTTACGAGAGGCACACGTTACAGGACCGTGCGGTGAACAAAATATCTCCACACTTTTCAATTCTACATAATTACACCTGACCATAAATTTTTTGATCCAGACAACTCTTGCAGAGTGAAATCTTTGCGTCATTTGGTATAACGTAGACGCCGATAACTGTTTAGTATCATGCTCACCGAGAGACCTCTCCACCAAGGCTTGTGGGAAAGTTTTGTTAGGTGAGTAAAAAAGAAAGAAAAAAAAAGCGGACGTTTACTGCGGTCTTTTCAGTTTAGCCTGCTCCCTTAGACATGAGTGAATGGTGATTGTACAGCATGACCATGTATCTAATTCAAAGAGTCATGCACTAGCTGTACAAGCCCTGAACGAGGTGCGACAAGAGGCATTCCGTTGTTCCGTCGCGCCATACCTCGGTCCTGTTGGCATCGTGCACCATAACAATATTGTGGGTGCATCATTCCTTTCGCTTGTTACCCACTTTCTATAAGACACCGGGTGGTTATTTTATATGTGAAAAGGTTAGGTAGATCAATCCTTCCACACTGTTGACACTCCAGTACTCGTTCGGAGCCCGAAAATGAGCGGGCTTGTGGTTTCCCGAAGCTGCCATTACTTCAATCCAATAGCCACGGTTCCATACGCCGCCACTGCTGCAACGCATCGAAGGAACTCCAGTCTTTCTGCACCTGAGAGAACCTCGCTGCAGCCGTGCACGTGCAGAGCACGAGACAGCACGAGTCGCCTCGTGCACTGCGGCCTTCCTCCTGTTCTCTGTGAACTAAAGTTATGGCGACGTCAGGCATGCGCCGAACGCTTGGTGAGATGCATGTATGTGCGTCCTTACCCGCAGCATGAACATATTTTACCACGACGGCTGTTATGAGCTCTTCCTATCACTGTAACTGACATCCGTTGTTAATGTCGTGGGTTGTCGCATGTTGCAGTTGGCGTAGTGGCGTTCGTCGTCGATGTGGCCAAATCCTTGAAAAAGATCGCCTGGGTCCGCTGCGTGCGAAGCAAAGCGTTACCACAGAGCTACACCACAACATTAACAACCCGCTTTAGGGCTCATTCACACTGGAAGCGGATCCGCGTTCGCAAAGCGGTTGCGAACGCGGTTGTATAAAGATTCAGTACAATGGACCCTTTTCCGAGAAGCGTTCTGCGCACGCGCGAGCGCCCGATGCCAAGCGGCGGAAGTTGGCACCAAAAATCGAGGAAATTCGGAAGGAGGCTGTAGATCAGCGTGCTAGCAAACGTAATTGCAGCATACATATAATTGTGTTACGCAAAAAAGAAAGCGGACGGAAAGAATAACACGACGTTTAAGTGGACGCCACGGATGCCCCACTTGGACGGCGCGTTGGGCACGCCCGCTGCTCAGAGAACGAAGAAACTGGTAGCGTAGCTTCCATTATCGACTGGTAGCGCAGGTAGGTCCCTTCCTCGATTTTTAGTTCGTGCAGCCACCGCCTGGTGCCGTCGGTATGTGGAAAAGGTCCATTGCACGCGCACTCGACGACCTTGAGTGCGCGTGCAGTGCTACTGAATCTTTATACAACCGCGTTCGCAACCGCTTTGCGAACGCGGATCCCACCTCCAGTGTGAATGAGCCCTTATACTCAGGATTTTGTAGTACCCGATGCCCACAACACGCGCTCTCAAGGTTAAAAAAAAGGCTCGAGGTTTAAGCATTTGTTATGAGTTGTGAATGCGAAGTCATGAATGTCGTTCTTGCGAGTGTTCTCGTGAAGTGGGCGCGCCGCGCCTGACATCGGCGTTCAGCAGAGCCGTATATGTAGAGAGTTTGACCATCATAGCGAAGTGTAGGAGACAAATGAGGAGGCGCTATTGACCGAAAGCGGACTGGGCGTGTTCCAGGGCGTCTTCACAAATTCGAATGTGGCCAACCAGAAGCCGGAAATAATACCTGGCGGTGGTCGCGAGAAACAAACTTAATAAGTGCGTCGGAGTAACTCTTGGTGACTGAAAATATGGTGCACGTGATGTTTCAATCACGGTCATCCAAAATCATGGTGGAACAGTGCGACTAGCGGAACGATCGACATAACCCGTACGCCAGGCGCCGAGGGCCGGGAATCTGCAGTCCGAGTGGCCACATCCTGTCCGAGCAAAACAGAGTTCGAGCGGCACATTCGTTTCTTACATCTTTCTGAATGATCATGATCTAAACTTCACGTGCACCCTATTTTCAACCATGGGTTACTAAATTTAACTCTTACGCGCTTATTTAAACGATTAAAACTGTTCCTCGCTACCACCGCTAGGAATTCTTTTCCGGCTTCTGGTTGGCCAAGAAGCATGCCAAGCCCTCTTCCTACGTCTGCTGCACTCCATGCGCTCTGCCCGCGCCTCCCATTGCCCAAACTCTCTGTACACGCGGCTCTGGCATGCAGCCGCCCCAAAGTACGCACCAGCGGGCTCTAGTCTGGGAGGCCCGGCTGGCCCGGCTGGCCCGGACAGCCAGCCGCTTCCCTCTCACGTCGCGCTCTGGCGTTAAAGTTCCTGTATAGGCTCGCTACGGGAGCCAGAGTTGCGCGTCTGTTTTCCACGTGCCGCCGCGCCGCTATTCGCCGAGGTCTGATAATGTGAGGACCCGGATCAAATGCCGTGCAGGAAAGTAGACGTTGCACGCGCCCCGGCGGTACGTTCCCCTGCTTTTGAGCGCGCCGCGCGCCTCGAACGCGCGGCGCCGCTATTCGCCGAATTCAGTCACGTGAGGAGCAGGATCAACATGCCGTACAGGAAACACGGCGCTAAGGGGATGAACACGCAACTTTGGCTCCCGTAGGGAGCAGGAACCTCTATTTGGCGCGGGCACGTAGCGCCATAGGGTGGCTCTACCTGAAACTTACGCGAGATGGGCCTATCCCTCATATTTCGGCTTCATTTAGCTGTCGTTTTGAGTGGCTTTTTGCGCGGCTTCAAAGCTGGGATGCCTCAGATCGAAGCTTCACTTCGCTCCATTGGGAGAGGGAATTTAGCTGCCGTTTGGCCGGGCTGATGACGTCGGCTCGCTCCATGGGACATTAATGCTTTCGCATTAAAAAAGACAACAAAATGTCATCGTAGCATTGTCAATGCCAAGAGCTCACGCCGGAAGAAGCGCTTTCACACGTTCCGAAAAAAAGAAAGAAGGAAAGAAAAGCGTTCGGAATAAAATGGTCACATGTTTATGGATCTTTTAAAAAAAATATGTCCTCTTATGGTCTATCTGGAAATACTTCGAAGTGGCGTGTGCAAGAAACACCAAACGGCTGTCAAGTCTATAACTGATATAATAATCACTTTCAAGAGACTTTGTACAATTGATTGACTTGCCATTTTTATGGTGTCTTTTGCACATGCCCCCTTGCAGTATTTTCAGATAGACCGTAAGAGGGTGTGACTTTGGAAGGGGTCCATTTCATTTTCCGAACGCTTTTGTTCACGCACCCTACGGCGCGTGAACACGACGCCGATACCCATCATTTTCCCCGTGACTTGTCGCAGCTGTCGCTGTGACCGTACTGTGAATTAACACAGGACTGCATCATTTTTTTACCGTCCTGGGTTCCGCAGCCGGCGTGGTTTCGGCTGCTTCTCTATACTACGTTTCATGCTTAGTATGCAACGCTGCCAAAGCTACTGGCGCGAGCACGTGTCTTTGACTATGGTTTCGTTCGCTCGAGCACGCGTGCAAATAATCAACGAGATCAAGCCTCATGCACGCGCCAGTAGCTTTGACAGCGTTGTACGCTAAGTGTGAAACAGACTATAGCAGTATAACGAGTGGACGTTAACATTGAACACTGGTTTACTTACATGCATTCAAAAACTAAACTAACAACCCGTTAGAAAAAAAGAAAAGCAGTTGTTTGGAACCGCATTTGGCCCTCGAGCCAGCCCTCACTAGTCCTCACATGCTCTTGCGCAAGCGTTGCAGGACTTTCACAATAAATTTTAACAAGTTTAATGAAAAACTCCGGAAACGGCACAAGTATAGTACTTGGGACCAACCATGGGTAGTGCCAGTAAGCTTGTGTAGTGTGAGAAACGTTCCTACTCAACATTGTTTTACGGCTCCTATATATACATCTCGTTAGCGACATTTCTCACGGTTGAGCGTCCGTCAACCGCACGCAAAACAACACCGATTTCAGGGGTCGCCAAAAAGGTCATTTTCTTTTCTCGGCTGTCAAAAATCGCTGTGTATGGCTCTAGTGGAGCGACATCTCTAAGGCTCTTGGTTTTATTTAAGAAATGGGTAGAAAAATAATACTAAAGCTCAAAAGAAAAATTGGTGGCATGCCTGATCTTTCTGCTAAACGTGTTTAAATGGGGTAACTTTATAGGGTGTATTAACTGGCGGTCATATCTGTGTGCGATAATGCTGAGCACGTGCTGATGGCTAGATTCCACAGTTATTTTGCAACGTGCACCCCGCACCATCAAGATTGCCGGTCTTGGCAGCCTATTAATGGGAGCTCGTTCTGAGCATGCGCTCTAAATAGTGACCTCAAATATGGCGGCCAGTGAATACCCCCTATAGGGTGGGCGGCGCTCTTAGTTCGGTCGTTGCCTATGGCAGGATAACCCTCAGTCCTTCAGTGTCTGGGGCGGGTGGTGCTCTTAGTTCAGGTAGTGGCTAGGGCAGGGTTCTGTATGGAAACAGATTTTGTCGCACCATTTTCTCTTTGTGACGCTGCGCGTGCTTCCCTTGTACCACACGGATACAAAGCTTTTGTGCCGAATATTCTGGGTCACCAAAAGAAGAAAGCGCGCCTGCCTGCCCTTTCCACCTTTCCTCGTACCGTGCGCTGTTTCTACACCACCTGTTTCTGTTCCACTCTTTTTGCACTTTCCACCCTTCTCCGCTCCAGGCGCGTCTTACACCACCCACCTCTGCTCCTCCTGTTCCTGCGTGCTGGGACCGTAGTATACGTCAGCAGCGCACTCGGCTTTCACGCCAGTGACCGGGGCTCGCTTTCTTGCACCAGTTGCCGCTTCTTTCAAGATTGTTTAGCGATTACGAATTGATCGACATAAAAATTTCATGTTTACGCGGATCCTGATTTTGGTTGGCCCTATAAAGCTACGGCTGTAGAAAACGTGCGCGAATCTTGGGTAACACTATAATTTTGACCGAGCGCAAACAGTTGTATGGTATTTTCGATGTGAAGCGGAGCATTACAACTAGAGCCACTTCACTATAAGCTATAGGCTTAGAGTATCCGCACCTCCTTCTTCGGTTTTTTAGTAAGCGCCGCCATATTGGTGCTTAGTGCAGAGCAAGAGCAATCGTTATGATTCGCAAATGGTGACTTCCTGAGCTTTCGATGTGGTGGGAAGCTCGGGGCGATATCGCCTTTTCCTGTCGCAGACTGATTTAACATTTCAAGAGTGCGGAGAATGCGGCTTTTTTGCGATGTCAAAGATAGCTTTACGTACCTGGCAACAATGATTGCAAGCAACAAGATGGTTGAAGGGTCGTTACACTGAAGCGTATACGTTATTTAGTGACTGGCTATATAGCCTTCTCCTTTCACACTTGGGTATTGAGGAATAATGGGACAATGCTTCCGTTAGGTTTAGGCCCTTGCATTGTGTTTTGTTTTCGCGCGCTGTACGATTTCAGTATATACGCGTTTTATTTTCTTCTGTCGATTCGTTGAGCGCCCGAACGGGATTACGTTTTGGCGTGCACAACAAAGTATCTCCGGATAACAACGATGACAAAACCGTGCAGTGCCGCGTGGCGACTGCCCTTTTTTAAGATACGCCGCGGCAGCATTGATTTTACCCGCGAGGAGACAGCCGGATTTTCGTTCACAAGAAGCGGAAAGCGGCACAGGAAACAGGCTTTCCTTGACCGGGTGCGCCTATCGAAATACGATGGATCACGTGGCCAGGCGCTCTATTAATGACCCCCTGTCGTGTTTTGAAAACTAAAAGATGTCGTGGTGGAACTATGTCATGTATTCTGATTTCGCCGCTTTCGTTTTTCTGCCACGTGGAAAAGAGAAAACGACCGTTGTTTCTGCGACCGGCGAGGGACGGCACGTTTTAGTGATTAAAGGGTTTGTGTGTATAACCCTTGCTCCCTTCTGGGACTATAGTCTTGATTATTTGCTACATGTAAATTAAACTCTATTTATGTCGACGCGTATGCACGCGCAAAAGGAAGAAAGTATCACATTCCCATTGTATCTCTCGTCAGTTGTTTTCTCCCCTCCAACCCCCCCCCCCCCCTTTCTAATGATGACCATCTGGCCTTTGGTTATAGCATTCGGATTAGTATTTTACTCTTTCCCCAGCCTTCCTTCTCTCTCTCTCTCTCTTTCTCTTCCTTTCTCTCTCAGCAAAAAAAAGAAAAATATTGGCTTGCGTTGTTGCGCAAATATTGAACGGAAGGAACAACTAATCTTAGAGCTTGCCAGAACAAGTTGTGTGTTTGAGTGTCCCCGAGGACCAGTCTCAACCGAAGGCAAGGCTCTGACGTAAGTAGGGATTTTCTTTTATCGTTAATTGGACTTGCGCTCTGTGACATCAAGTGAAGACGAAAGGTCGCAGAGAATGAGAGAAGGCTGCATTCATTAGAATACTTCGAGGTAGCTCCGGCGTGTAGACCGGGTTTGAAAGAAGAATTAATATCTGAGCATCTTCAACTCTGAATCCGCTTTTAGCACGAAGACCGAGTTGGGTGGCTAATTGATATTCTAGCAACGACGAGCCGTTGTGCGAGGGCAGGTGTTCGTTTTGGGATGGGCTCTATTCTTAACTTGTACCAACATCGATTGATAATTAGCCCTATTTTTTTCACTCGCGAGCTGTTCAGATGCAGTTTTGATGTCTAATGAGGACGGAGTAGTACGTATTTTTAGAAGTGCGTAGACCTTCAGGCAACCCCTTCCTCCAAAATTAATGAATGGCGATATAATCTGTTTGATGCTGTCTATACATCTTTACATTTGTGTCTACATAATGATGATTGGGATTTTTATGGCTCAAAAGCAACACAGGTGGTGCGGCGCGAACGAACATTACTTTTAATGACCTATGGTGAAAAAATCTTTACTATTATCATAGAACTTAGGACTGTTGCAAATAGCCAGATTCCAAAGGTGGAGCTGCGTGAAGAAAAGCCGGAAGAAAATGCATATGATATGTATAAAGTTCAAAATAAGAGCGTTGTAGTTCTAATTAAGCATATCGGTAGCGACAGAAAGAGTAAAAAACAGTAAAAAAAACAGCACTCCTTAACTACGCGAAATGCTCTAACCATAAATAAAATACCGACGGGTTAGTTATTGGCAAATGGTAATTATAAAAGGGCACATCAACACTTGCTGATAATAGATTATATAATAAAATACAGTCTCATAAACTCAAGGATTAGGGCAAGGTTTAACTTCATAACTATCGATACAGCCTACCTCCTGAGCATCGAGTTTGAAAGGTTTTGAAAACTTTGAACCTCTTTAATATTCGAATTCGTAAAGTTAGAAGATGTTAAGGTTTCTGAAAGTTCGGGTACAAAGATTTCAGATTTATTTACTAATAAAATTAGAAAAATTTTAAGACTGATTTTTTATGTTTGAAGTTTGACAAATTCGAAGATTTTGAATTTCTTTGAGGCACAGGTTAAACAAGTTCAGAGGTTTCAAATTTAGGCTCAAATTCTTTGAACCTCCCCAATAGAGATCAAATTGCGCAGTCTGAAATGAAGTTTTCATGACGTAATTTAAACAAATTTCACTCAAAAGTTTACACATGTTGTATGCCGCAAAGTTGCATCCCTTCTCAGTACTGTGCTACTTAGTGCACTACTCCTTATATCTTAACTCATGAAAGAAGCGGTGGACTTGTTGAACAGATATCGAAAAGCCTTGGGCGTCCTCCTATGTCTTTGCAAACTGGGCATAAAAGAACAAAATATACAAGACGACACGTGACAGCTGATCGGTGCATTAGGCTCACTACATCGCCGGTTTCTAATTATTGGCCACATGAAAAGGCAGGCAACTACTAATGATATTGAAGCAAGTGCCGATCTAGCGTTTATTGTCGCGTGTCGGCGTCGCTGTCTGCGCGCGCGTTTCCCCGACCATCCGCTTACACAAGAAAATCGAGAGATTTGCTTTATGAAATAACTGAAACGATTCGGTCAAATTTAAATCCTGCAGACCAGGGAATCGTTGGTAGCCCCAGGTTAAGTCGGAGCAACCTACGGAGTTTTACATGGACGAGGTTCCGTGCGAAATCCGGAGGAAATATCTCGGGTACAAAGCCAGGGCGCCGAGGCAACCCCAAGCGGATAGTTGGTAGAAGCACTCATGATCGGCTAACAGCGCTTTTCTGTTGTTTCCTGTCCACTCCACACACGCATAACGTTGTGGTATTTAAAATAACGTGAAACGTTCTTCGGCTAGGCATTCGGCATTTCGTGAAGCCCGTAAGTGAAGCATGGATAAAAGCGTGGCCGCGAGGCTCGGCATTGATTGGTTGGCGGGGAGGAGGGGGGGGGAGGAGACGAGGAGTGAGGTGCTCCACACTGATTGGTTAACGGGGAAATCATGTGACCAGGGGTGAATTGACGAGAAGAAGTAGGCGAGGAGGCGAGGTGGGAGAGAAGGAGTGGGTTAGAAGGTTCCGGAAGGTTCCGGAAGGTCACGAGGTGTATCATTTCAAGTGTACACATGTCACGCGTTAAATTATCTGTTGAAGAGCGCCGTGAACGTGGGCGTCTGGGTGAACAGGCCAGACTTACTGCTAAACGATGTTATAAACTTCATGATGCTATAACGTTTCACGTATGCAACAGAATTGGCTTATATACTTGAAAACCTTGAAATGAAAAATAAACAAACGGACCAAGACAATACATTTTTAACCAGCTTGCCTGCACCATCTCCCTTCTTACAATTGCCTAGCAATTCGCCATACACTTATATCTTCTTAAATATTTGGGGGAAAGTTCGTTCGAACTTCGTCGAACTTTCACTCAGAAGTTCAATGTTTGTCGAACTTTAGAACTTACCAGGGTCAAATATTTAAAAATCGTCGAATTTCTTATCGCGACAAATTGGAAAGTTCCAAATATTCGAAATTTTAGTGCAGTAAAACCGGAAGTTTGAAAATTTCGAAATTTTGTATAGCAGTAAAGTCGAATGTTCGAAGCCTTCCGAGTCCTTTCGAGCCCCTTGGTTCGGTCTTCAAACCTCAGGTTCATAATAAAAAAGCTTGCGGCATCTTTGTTTGTAACTATAGTATAAGCTCGGATATTGTCTTCGCTTTCCCAGAGACATTTGGTGCGTGTTTAATACACAGTCAGGACTGGTGACGTTCGGAATTTTCCATGCACAGGTCACAGCATTTTCAATACAGACGGGCGTGGTTCATCTGTGCATGATTGCATCTGAGTTGAGACGAAATGAGACGAGAGGTTTGTACTATCGAAGAAGGCACCTCCTGTCGGACCCCCAGGACATCTAGGAGAGGACTTTAATATTATTAGTTGATTGCAAACACGTGTGCTTGAGCTCCCGACGATGAGCCATTAAGGTACGCTTTCTGTCAAAAATACCCACTAAAAGGGTAGACATGACTAACAAACTTATCAATGCACTCAATAGCGAGCTTGGATCTTGTGACTATGTCTTACATGATAAAAAAAGACACCAAGACCTATTTTGTTGGTGAAGACAGGAAGCTATTTTGATTGGCCCGCTGACCAATTGTGTTTATTTAGGTTGGAAATATTGTTCACCACTGGAGAGACTGCATCAAGACAACGCGGTTTGTACGTCTCTTATATACAGCGGATAAAAGGTCAATGGTTGTATTAATGCTTCAAAAAAGAAAGTTGATAACTTGATATTAATTGCAAACAACACAACACTCGGTTTACTTCCCTGTGGGACGCCATTCAATACGAAGCGCAAGTTCGTCTGCTTCTTTTCCGTGGGGTTGTGCTGACATTGGTACGCCGAGCTCTGATTGACTCTGATCGAAGGATAGTGGGAAGACCAGAAAGCAAGCTGCCTTGAGGTCTACCCACTATCCTTCGATCAGAGCCATTCAGAGCTCGGCGTTTTGACGTCAGCACAACCCCTGCAGAAGAAGCAGACGAACTTGCACTCCGCACGTAACATGCTACTAGATTTCGAAGGATTGCGCACAAGAATGTTGTGCTGTGAGCCTTTCGCAAATCATAAAGTGCAAAAAGAAATGCTGAGGATTTACAAAAGTTTCACACAGAAATAAATGTTTTCAAGCGAACAAGCCGGTCTAAAATTTATCACACCGTTCTAGATCCGTATCGGTTCCTATCCATATCCTTATTCTGCTCTAAAATTTATGCTGCTAGTTCTTGTTTTCGAGTCCTTCGTAATTTGTTTCTAAACAATTAGTCAACGCGATGGGGTGCTAGTCTTCTGGTAATTAAGAGTATTTCCGAAGTTTCAAAAGGGTAATTACGTGTGCACGTTTCGGTGGCACAGAGAACAGAAAGAAACTCCCCACAAATGGTAAAACAAAAACACAAAATATTCCCCAAGAAGATACTAGACATATACCTCAGCAGTTCATAGTAGATCCTGTTAAGACCAGGTGCGCAGAGCTTTCGTTCTCCAGGGCCATTCGGGTCATTTTGTGTTTACACATCGTGAACAGCCGGTAGTATTCAGCACCAGGCGTTGCAATGGGCTACTTTTCTGCCCGAAGAAGAGGACTTTTTGAAATTCGCAATGTAGCTGGGGTTGCTGGAGACGACCCGAAAATGGTCAACTTAAACATTACCTATTCGTTCAATGGCTTTGTAACGAAGAAAAAAAAATCTTAAAACAGTGGCAAAATAAATTCGAATTTTCCTAAGACCACCATAAACTTCTTATGATGCAAAAAAATATTACGTGACGAAGCATACTTAGTTTTAAAAATTCCCGTTGGTTTCTTTCCATTGGTAGCGAGATTTCGCTTTATGTTGTTTGAATTCAACCCTGTTTCGGGAATTGTTCGGTTTTTGTAAAAAAAGAATGCCCTAAGGCTCGTTCTCAGACTTTAGAATGACAGTACAACCATGGGTCCACCAAAGTTTTTATTTCACGGGAATGTTGTCACAGGCTAACGAATAAAAACACAAGAAGATTTTATATTTTGTTCAGTGACGTGAATTTTTCAATCTTCGGGGAGGCAGTGGGGTTAACCGCGGTTTTATAATTCAGATAGAGCCAAATGAGCCTTTCCGAGCTCCCACTTGGAACTCGTATTTGGGCACGTATGATGAAAAAAAAAAAGAAGTAGTGATGGTATTTCTAAAATTACAGGAAAACGGTCAGTTCCGATCGAATTGCGTAACATTTTCAGATAAAAAGGAGAAAGTAATGTTTGTGAACAAAGTAAACGATAAACATAATGAATGTAAAATTTTATGAGTACTCTAAAATGTCGGTTTTATTCTTCCTAAAAAAACAAAGATCACAGGCAACGAAAAGCGTTCCATGACTTCTACACTTTTGCAAATAAAATTTAAAAAATAATTCTTTGATGACTACGATATTTTAGATGGTTACTTGCTTGTTTGTTCATATTTTAATGTATCATTGCAATTTTCTATCAAACACCTGAAGTATTAGTAATAGTATACACGATCAGCTCAATAATCAATCAATATGAAAACATGTTTTTATCGATTGAACACATGTGCCTGATGTCGATACGTTTCCGATAGCCACCCTATCTATTCAAATATCGAGGCGTTTCTGATATATAACCTTTTCTATTCGGATATCCAATTAACTAACCCTTTAAAGGTCCATAAAAAATGTTTTTTTAAGAGTCTGGTTGGGACACGCGTGTCAATAAATAAATTTTACGCGAAAAAAATATTTTTAGAGCAATATTGATGGCGAGAGATTTATTTGAAATTCTGCGCGCGAAGTTCATGACGTCACAGGTCATTCCGGAATGACCATCTCGGTCATGAAGGCGAAGCCGATCCACTTCTCCACCACGTGCCCGAAATGCCGAGGAGAAAACAAGTGGAAAGGAGGTGACTGCCGCTCGCGCCGTCAATATGCCGATGTTTTTCTTAATAGACCGATCTACCAAGCTCGCGCATGCGTGACGACGCCATAACTTTAGTTCACGGAGGCAAACGGCAGTGCACGAGAGCTCGTGCCGTCTCGTGTCTACCGCGCAGAGTCCAGCGAGGTTGTCGCACGTGCAGAAAGACTAAAGTTCCTCGATGCTTGGCAGCGGTGGCAGTCAACTGGCTCATGAATCGGTCTATTAATTTTGACACGCGTGTCCCAACCAGACTGTTATAATTTTTTTTTCAGTGGCTTTTGAAGGTTTGTTTACACACCTGCGACGTTTTAGAACCGCGCGCCTTTGAACCTCTTAAAATCTCTTACGATTTTAAGAGGTTCAAACACCTCTTAAAATCGTAAGGGAGCACAATGACTCGCGGTGACCCTGGAACTGAATTTCGCTACACCGAAGGTTTCGCGGTACTTGCGCGGTCAAATGAACAAACTACTTATGAGAACTGTTCGTTTATGGCATTGACAACAGTTTTTTAAGCCACGAAAGAAAGAGTGATGCGCGAAAGAAATTAAAATGTACGGGAATGCCTTGTGTTCCACTGTACCTGATAGGTGTTGCCAGTGTGTCCTCTCGTCAAGTGTGGACGAAGCGTTTTGAGCCCTGAATACTTTAACCACCAAGGATTAACTTGTTGTCTGTGTTGTTACTGTTCAAGTCAGTGATTAATTAAAAAATGGCTAGTTAGACAAGCTTTAATCAATGGGAGCAATTACTAGAATAGAAACACTATATTCTCGGGACAGTTTTCGAGTTGTGACTCTCAAGGCATATCTTTAGGGCAACGGGATTGTTTCTTTTTCTTGTAATGGAGATCTTGCGGGTACCATTTTGGTTACTCTTTAATGTAATTTATGCCCAAGTAATCATGCCACTCAACATCAAGGGGTCATCTGTGCCATCTCTCTAACTCAACATCATGGTGAATTTATGGGAGCCGGCAGAAACCCGTACTGTATAAATAAGGTTGTAGACTGGGTCACACAAGTTCATAGGAACGCGGAGTCATCATTATCAACTTTTCAACCGAAGTTTACGAGGACCTATGGAGCTGCTCAATGTTACGAAAATTCTTAACGTTTTCTCCGATAGTTCATTACCTTGCGTTTTCTACAACTTAGTGAGCGATTGACTATATTCGAAGAAGCGTCTAATCCACAGCCGTATTTGCTTTACTTGCACCAAGCGAAACCTGAATTTTCTAAACATCAAATCTACCGATAAAAAAAAAACCTTCAAAGGTGTATCTAAAAATGAACGATATTTGTATATCATAAGGTAATGAAATATATATATATATATATATATATATATATATATATATTTCTGTCATTTTAGTTACCCCAACCACCATCGTCATCATAGTCAGTATCATCATCATCATTAGGGGCCTCATGAACAGCCTTAAGGCCAGGGCCCCACTTCCTTAATCGGAAAGCCGAGAGGCTAAGTGGCAGGGGTCCCAGGGGTTGCCATTCCTTGCTCCGGGATGAATGCTGACAGGTAAGCATTCCACCCCTGCGGTTCGAAAAACATTCCACTGGCTATGCTTCAAAAAAAAAGAAAAAAAAAAAGAAGGAATCGCGGGGATTTGCGACGGAGACGCGTATCGTCCTCAGACGTCGGCGCTCTCACTTATATCAATGATCGTACTGGTCTCTTTGCACGGTTTATACGAGATTCTGGATATAAACAAAAATGCTTACTTGCCTCCACGTGGCTAATGTATCAGGTAACTTTAAAGGTAAAAATTGCTCATTTCTTTTTAACATGGATGTGTTTTATGGGTCGTCTTCAACAAGACAATTGTCATAAACGAGCGTGACGAACAAATGTTATACATACACAAAAAGAAAAAAAATTGATGTCACGTCACCTAACGTCACGAGACCTATAAACCGATTCAGTTTGTCGCTAAATATATCCGGAAAATATATCCCACGTGACCTATACTATATACTGCCACTTTCCCGCGAAGATTGACGTCATGTGACCTGCCGTCACAGGGCCTACACACCCATTGAATTCCCCCGCTAAAGTTAGTGGAAAAATTGACGTCACATGACCTATTTACCAATTCAGTTTCTCCGTTAAACTTAGGGGATAAACGGACGTCACGAGACCTTCATTTTCCCCGCTAAATCTACTAGATAAAAAAAGTTGTAGTGGTTTGTGGGGGAAGAGTCTCTGCTCCCTGTTTCTTTATTTCAGCATGATCAAGCTTGTGTAATTTCTTTTTCTTTAATGCAGAATACATCGTAACGGAAGCGAAGTTTGGGACTGCGTAGCTGTAGCCGTAGCGTCACCGTCACCGTCACCGTCAACGCGCCGTCATAAGATAAATTTAGAACGGCATACTGCCCATTACATCTAAAAGGACTCCACTATATATGTCACGTGCCACTAACTAGGAATCAGGCGTGCGCCAGGTCACGTGACGTCACGGCGTCACGTGACTTAGTTTGCAATTCGCATGTCACGGGACGTCATGTCACCTAACTACGTCGCGTTCTGCCTTGGATTGACATCAAACGTCACTGTATCTATGGTTACTGGCAGGATCTGACCGACAGGGCACCAGAAGCCGGTGGCGTAGGCATTTTTTTTTTCGAGGGGGGGAGGGTGTCTGGGGCGAATATGATGTCCATGACTTGGGGTGCGGAGAGGGGGAGAAAGGGTCAAAATGCATGTGTATATTATAGGGTCGGCTGGATTTCGGGGAGGGGGGGGTGGAAGCCCCATAAGCCCCCCCCCCCCCTCCCCCCGGCTACGCTCCTGCTAGCAGATTAAGTTGACGCGCCTCCAGTGCGAACTCCTTTCCTCCGATATAACCCTTCGGCGTCTCGCGAGATTCTCGAGCGTGCACGCGCAGCCAAAGCATTAGCG
>JAZHYW010030318.1:0-12312 GCA_037355805.1 Ixodes ricinus
TCTGCGCGTGGGTATGCGCGAGAGAGCGTGATCACGTGGCAAAAGTGCGGCTTGCCCAAGGAGCACGTGAGCTTCCACAGCACTGTCAGCTTCGGGGTGAACGGGTGGGGAAAGCAACTTTTGTCTGAATTTTGAGCGACGGCTAATCTTCTAGGGGGAGAATGGATGTGTCCGATTAGACAAACGAGAGTCCGAGCAAGAGGGGACTCCCCTTTCCGCCTTCTTGAACTGTTTGGTAGAATGCGCGATTTATGAGTTGAGGAGGAAAGCTAAACAGGAAAAAGTTGGAAAAGCGGTTTCGCGACTCCTTTAAATCACAATATTTAGGTATGGATCTGCTATCTGTATCAGCACATGGAGTGAAATTCGCGACTCTTTGTAACTGAAAGGGCAACGTACGTGACGTTGTCGTCACGGCGGCATTCAGAGCTCCCTCAATCTTTCTTTTGATTGCACTCGCTGCCGCGGCTCCTGCCGCGGCTTAACGACGCTATGCACAGTAAAAACTGCAGAATCGCCCCTTTGGAATTTCAACCCAAACACCGAACGCGCACCCCACATTCGCAAATTCGCCTCATGTTTCAGAAGTTATTTCTCACGCAATGTCACCTTTAGTGGCTCGGTAAACGCACTCAGCAACTTGAAACTTCCCTTTTCCACTAATTTCATACAATTATATATTCATGTAATTTCAGCCTCGTGCAGAATTAAAAAGTATCTGCGCCACGCTACGCGAATCCTCCAAAGGTCATCCCAGCTCATTCTTACTTCGCAAGTTCATCCCGGGGGGAATACATGGCGCTGATGACACCACCACTTTCGGTTGCTCCTCCCGGATCCCGCCGGCTCTTCTCATTGACCAGACCGTCTCCGCACACGGCTCTGCTTTCGTCACAAGAAATTCCAAGAGGCTTGAAGGCACTCGGTCCTAGAGAAGTCACGAAGTTTGTGAACGGGCTTTTTAAATTAAAATAGTTTTGATATTTTTTCCTAGCAAATAAAACTTAGTTTTAAGCTTAATAAATTGAGGTTATTTTCTCGCTCGAGGCAACTTTAAAGGCAATCTTTAATTTTTTTATTTTTAAAATTTACTACGGTCGGTGAGGTGAGGTTAGGAACATGTCTTGCGAGATATTGCCTTTGATCTTGCGGATTAAGGATACTGGACATCATTAAGATAGTTTAAAAGGGGGGGGTTGAACAATTTTAAGATGAAAGAATTTGCATCTCGTCATTTTTACGTTGTTTATCGTTGTCCCAGAGAATTCACTTGTGCGCGCCGAGGCTGGCCGGGTTGGCTTCTGGTCGAATCCACCGAAATCAGCGGAGCGACTTTTCTCAGATTCGAATTGAGATCTGGAGTGGGAGCTGATCTAAAACGACGAGTGGAACACGTCCGTCTCGACCCCGATCGCCCTGTGGAATAGGTGCGCTCCAGATTGACGATCCCGGCGCGCTCCAAAACGACTAGGTCGAATTCAGTTAATGGTTGAGTACCTTTGTTTTGTTGTTGTTGCTTTGAGCTCCTGGTGCGGGTAAAAGACTCCAGAGGCAATGGCCAAAGTGGCACAATGTGTTGGAAAGCAAGAGAAACATTTCGGCTTGTGGTTTTCAAGAGAAAAGAACAATAAATTGTTTGAACCGGTGTTGCTTATAGTTTAGATTTGTGAATATACTCATCTGGCTACCACACTTAAACTCATTTGAGTGTGGTGGCCAGATAACAACCCGGAAAGGTCGAGGGCCATCGTAGGACGGAAAAGGGGGGGGGGGGCGGGGGGTAGCGTATATAAGGAACAAACATGGTGATCTTCGCTTTTGCAAACTCACAGTTTCGCCAGTGACGCTTTCAGATTTGATTAGTTTACATGACTATATTAGGCCCTGACCTCATGTTATAATAACATTTTAATTGACACCGTCCAGCCAACGTGATGGCATTTTTAATAAAACAGAGGAGAAAGCACACTGTTGTTCCCGTTGCTCAATTCACTCGGGAATTAATGAAGTTCAACACGTCTCTTAAAAAAAAATCATTGAATCTGGCAGTTCGTGTTTTCTGACGATTTTGCTACAATACTCTAAAAATTTTATTGTTTTATTAATAGTGATATGTTTAAAGACGAGAATTTTGAGGTGGTAAGCTTTATCATTGACAGTTGCTCCTGGCTAATCGAGAGTTGACGCAGCCGAGATGCATCTTTCAACGGAGAGCTCGCGCTCGCAGCACATAGTAGCGGAATTGTTGTACAGGTGATGAACATGAAAAAAAGCAGAGAAGTAAAACATAAATCAAAACACAAGGCAAACGAACTCTGATAAGTGTAAACTACATGAATAGTACGCTAAAGAGCGGAGCCAGCTTTCGAGCGGAAATGAATCGGCGAGATAAGATCATTATGGCGCATGCCATTTCTAGCGCTCAAGACATGGGGACCAGGACTCAGAGCCGGTTGCCTGCGGACCCGCTAAAGCGAGCCGCAGGCCCGGCGTGTTTAAAACTCCTCATAGATTACATAAATTAAAGAAATTCACAAAAAAAAAGATGCTTCAGTTTTGACAAGGCGTATGGCTGGGTTTACATTAGGAATAAATGTTTTATTTTTTTAAAATTAAAGTGGACTCTACGGCACAAGCACATTTATATTGAATCCCCTTTTCCACGCTGTTTTCAGTAATTGGGAGCGTCAAAAAGTAAATCTTCCGTGTTTTAAAGAACATTAATACCCAAAATAATTTTTGTTGGAGTTAAAATATTTTTTATCATATAAATCAGATTAAACGCGAGAAACAAACCTAATAAGTGCGTCGGAGTAACTCTTGGTGACTGAAAATATGGTGCACGTGATGTTTCAGTCACGGTCATCCAAAATCATGGTGGAACAGTGCGACTAGCGGAACGATGGACATAATCCGTACGCCAAGCGCCGAGAGCCGAGAATCTGCAGTCCGAGTGGCCACATCCTGTCCGAGCAAAACAGAGTTCGAGCGGCACATTCGTTTCTTACATCTTTCTGCATGATCATGATCTAAACATCACGTGCACCCTATTTTCAACCATGGGTTACTAAACTTAACTCTTACGCGCTTATTTAAACGATTAAAACTGCTCCTCGCTACCACCGCTAGAGAATTCTTTTCGGCTTCTGGTTGGCCAAGAAGCATGCCAAGCCCTCTTTCTGCGTCTGCTGCAATCCCTGGCTCTGCCCGCGCCTCCCATTGCCCAAACTCTCTGCACACGCGGCTCTGGCGTGCAGCCGCCCCAAAGTACGCACAGCGGGCGGGCTCTAGTCTGGGAGGCCCGGCTGGCCCGGCTGGCCCGGCCAGCCAACCGCTTCCCTCTCCGTCGCGTCTCTGCGCATTAAAGTTCCTGTATAGGCTCTCTGCAAGAGCCAGAGTTGCGCGTCTGTTTTCCACGTGCCGCCGCGCAGCTATTCGCCAAGGTCTGATAACATGAGGACCCGGATCAAATGCCGTGCAGGAAAGTAGACGTTGCACGCGCCCCGGCGGCTACGTTTTCCTGCTTTTGGACGCCCCGCGCGCCTCGAACGCGCGGCGCCGCTATTCGCCGAATCCAGTCACGTGAGGAGCAAGATCAACATGCCGTACAGGAAACACGGCGCTAAGGGGATGAACACGCAACTCTTGGCTCCGTAGAGGCGGGAACTCTATTTGGCGCGGGCACGTAGCGCCATAGGGTGGCTCTACTGAAACTTACGCGAGATAGGCCTATCCCTCATATTTCGGCTTCATTTAGCTGCCATTTTGCGTGGCTTTTGGCGCGGCTTCAAAGCTGGGATGCCTCA
This sequence comes from Ixodes ricinus, assembly GCA_037355805.1. Classification (NCBI taxonomy): domain Eukaryota; kingdom Metazoa; phylum Arthropoda; class Arachnida; order Ixodida; family Ixodidae; genus Ixodes; species Ixodes ricinus. Next base: position 3,807 of record JAZHYW010030318.1, read on the forward strand.
GATCGAAGCTTCACTTCGCTCCATTGGGAGAGGGGAATTTAGGTGCCGTTTGGCCGGGCTGATGACGTCGGCTCGCTCCATGGGACAGTTAATGCTTTCGCATTAAAAAAGACAACAAAATGTCGTCGTAGCATTGTCAATGCCAAGAGCTGACGCCGGAAGAAGCGCTTTCACACGTTCCGAAAAAAAGAAAGAAGGAAAGAAAAGCGTTCGGAATAAAATGGTCACATGTTTAGTGGATCTTTTAAAAAAAATATGTCGCTCTTATGGTCTATCTGGAAATACTTCGAAGTGGCGTGTGCAAGAAACACCAAACGGCTGTCAAGTCTATAACTGATATAATAATCACTTTCAAGAGACTTTGTACAATTGATTGACTTGCCATTTTTATGGTGTCTTTTGCACATGCCCCCTTGCGGTATTTTCAGATAGACCGTAAGAGGGTGTGACTTTGGAAGGGGTCCATTTCATTTTCCGAACGCTTTTGTTCACGCACCCTACGGCGCGTGAACACGACGCCGATACCCATCATTTTCCCCGTGACTTGTCGCAGCTGTCGCTGTGACCGTACTCGTGAATTAACACAGGATCTGCATCATTTTTTACCGTCCTGGGTTCCGCAGCCGGCGTGGTTTCGGCTGCTTCTCTATACTACGTTTCATACTTAGTATGCAACGCTGCCAAAGCTACTGGCGCGAGCACGTGTCTTTGTCTATGGTTTCGTTCGCTCGAGCACGCGTGCAAATGATCAACGAGATCAAGCCTCATGCACGCGCCAGTAGCTTTGACAGCGTTGTACGCTAAGTGTGAAACAGACTATAGCAGTATAACGAGTGGACGTTAACATTGAACACTGGTTTACTTACATGTATTCAAAAACTAAACTAACAACCCGTTAGAAAAAACGAAAAGCAGTTGTTTGGAACCGCATTTGGCCCTCGAGCCAGCCCTCACTAGTCCTCACATGCTCTTGCGCAAGCGTTGCAGGACTTTCACGATAAATTTTAACAAGTTTAATGAAAAACTCCGGAAACGGCACAAGTATAGTACTTGGGACCAACCATGGGTAGTGCCAGTAAGCTTGTGTAGAGTGAGAAACGTTCCTACTCAACATCGTTTTACGGCCCCTATATATACATCTCGTTAGCGACATTTCTCACGGTTGAGCGTCCGTCAACCGCACGCAAAACAACACCGATTTCAGTGGTCGCCAAAAAGGTCATTTTCTTTTCTCGGCTGTCAAAAATCGCTGTGTATGGCTCTAGTGGAGCGACATCTCTAAGGCTCTTGGTTTTATTTAAGAAATGGGTAGAAAAATAATACTAAAGCTCAAAGAAAAATTGGTGGCATGCCTGATCTTTCTGCTAAACGTGTTTAAATGGGGTAACTTTATAGGGTGTATTCACTGGCGGCCATATCTGTGTGCGATAATGCTGAGCACGTGCTGATGGCTAGCTTCCACAGTTATTTTGCAACGTGCACCCCGCACCATCAAGATTGCCGGTCTTGGCAGCCTATTAATGGGAGCTCGTTCTGAGCATGCGCTCTAAATAGTGACCTCAAATATGGCGGCCAGTGAATACTGGCCGCCATATTTGGCCCTATAAAGCTACCGCTGTAGAAAACGTGCGCGAATCTTGGGTAACACTATAATTTTGACCGAGCGCAAACAGTTGTATGGTATTTTCGATGTGAAGCGGAGCATTACAACTAGAGCCACTTCACTATAAGCTATAGGCTTAGAGTATCCGCACCTCCTTCTTCGGTTTTTTAGTAAGCGCCGCCATATTGGTGCTTAGTGCAGAGCAAGAGCAATCGTTATGATTCGCAAATGGTGACTTCCTGAGCTTTCGATGTGGTGGGAAGCTCGGGGCGATATCGCCTTTTCCCTGTCGCAGACTGATTTAACATTTCAAGAGTGCGGAGAATGCGCCTTTTTTGCGATGTCAAAGATAGCTTTACGTACCTGGCAACAATGATTGCAAGCAACAAGATGGTTGAAGGGTCGTTACACTGAAGCGTATACGTTATTTAGTGACTGGCTATATAGCCTTCTCCTTTCACACTTGGGTATTGAGGAATAATGGGACAATGCTTCCGTTAGGTTTAGGCCCTTGCATTGTGTTTTGTTTTCGCGCGCTGTACGATTTCAGTATATACGCGTTTTATTTTCTTCTGTCGATTCGTTGAGCGCCCGAACGGGATTACGTTTTGGCGTGCACAACAAAGTATCTCCGGATAACAACGATGACAAAACCGTGCAGTGCCGCGTGGCGACTGCCCTTTTTTAAGATACGCCGCGGCAGCATTGATTTTACCCGCGAGGAGACAGCCGGATTTTCGTTCACAAGAAGCGGAAAGCGGCACAGGAAACAGGCTTTCCTTGACCGGGTGCGCGTATCGAAATACGATGGATCACGTGGCCAGGCGCTCTATTAATGACCCCCTGTCGTGTTTTGAAAACTAAAAGATGTCGTGGTGGAACTATGTCATGTATTCTGATTTCGCCGCTTTCGTTTTTCTGCCACGTGGAAAAGAGGAAACGACCGTTGTTTCTGCGACCGGCGAGGGACGGCACGTTTTAGTGATTAAAGGGTTTGTGTGTATAACCCTTGCTCCCTTCTGGGACTATAGTCTTGATTATTTGCTACATGTAAATTAAACTCTATTTATGTCGACGCGTATGCACGCGCAAAAGGAAGAAAGTATCACATTCCCATTGTATCTCTCGTCAGTTGTTCTCTCCCCTCCAACCCCCCCCCCCCCCTTTCTAATGATGACCATCTGGCCTTTGGTTATAGCATTCGGATTAGTATTTTACTCTTTCCCCAGCCTTCCTTCTCTCTCTCTCTCTCTTTCTCTTCCTTTCTCTCTCAGCAAAAAAAGAAAAAATATTGGCTTGCGTTGTTGCGCAAATATTGAACGGAAGGAACAACTAATCTTAGAGCTTGCCAGAACAAGTTGTGTGTTTGAGTGTCCCCGAGGACCAGTCTCAACCGAAGGCAAGGCTCTGACGTAAGTAGGGATTTTCTTTTATCGTTAATTGGACTTGCGCTCTGTGACATCAAGTGAAGACGAAAGGTCGCAGAGAATGAGAGAAGGCTGCATTCATTAGAATACTTCGAGGTAGCTCCGGCGTGTAGACCGGGTTTGAAAGAAGAATTAATATCTGAGCATCTTCAACTCTGAATCCGCTTTTAGCACGAAGACCGAGTTGGGTGGCTAATTGATATTCTAGCAACGACGAGCCGTTGTGCGAGGGCAGGTGTTCGTTTTGGGATGGGCTCTATTCTTAACTTGTACCAACATCGATTGATAATTAGCCCTATTTTTTTCACTCGCGAGCTGTTCAGATGCAGTTTTGATGTCTAATGAGGACGGAGTAGTACGTATTTTTAGAAGTGCGTAGACCTTCAGGCAACCCCTTCCTCCAAAATTAATGAATGGCGATATAATCTGTTTGATGCTGTCTATACATCTTTACATTTGTGTCTACATAATGATGATTGGGATTTTTATGGCTCAAAAGCAACACAGGTGGTGCGGCGCGAACGAACATTACTTTTAATGACCTATGGTGAAAAAATCTTTACTATTATCATAGAACTTAGGACTGTTGCAAATAGCCAGATTCCAAAGGTGGAGCTGCGTGAAGAAAAGCCGGAAGAAAATGCATATGATATGTATAAAGTTCAAAATAAGAGCGTTGTAGTTCTAATTAAGCATATCGGTAGCGACAGAAAGAGTAAAAAACAGTAAAAAAAACAGCACTCCTTAACTACGCGAAATGCTCTAACCATAAATAAAATACCGACGGGTTAGTTATTGGCAAATGGTAATTATAAAAGGGCACATCAACACTTGCTGATAATAGATTATATAATAAAATACAGTCTCATAAACTCAAGGATTAGGGCAAGGTTTAACTTCATAACTATCGATACAGCCTACCTCCTGAGCATCGAGTTTGAAAGGTTTTGAAAACTTTGAACCTCTTTAATATTCGAATTCGTAAAGTTAGAAGATGTTAAGGTTTCTGAAAGTTCGGGTACAAAGATTTCAGATTTATTTACTAATAAAATTAGAAAAATTTTAAGACTGATTTTTTATGTTTGAAGTTTGACAAATTCGAAGATTTTGAATTTCTTTGAGGCACAGGTTAAACAAGTTCAGAGGTTTCAAATTTAGGCTCAAATTCTTTGAACCTCCCCAATAGAGATCAAATTGCGCAGTCTGAAATGAAGTTTTCATGACGTAATTTAAACAAATTTCACTCAAAAGTTTACACATGTTGTATGCCGCAAAGTTGCATCCCTTCTCAGTACTGTGCTACTTAGTGCACTACTCCTTATATCTTAACTCATGAAAGAAGCGGTGGACTTGTTGAACAGATATCGAAAAGCCTTGGGCGTCCTCCTATGTCTTTGCAAACTGGGCATAAAAGAACAAAATATACAAGACGACACGTGACAGCTGATCGGTGCATTAGGCTCACTACATCGCCGGTTTCTAATTATTGGCCACATGAAAAGGCAGGCAACTACTAATGATATTGAAGCAAGTGCCGATCTAGCGTTTATTGTCGCGTGTCGGCGTCGCTGTCTGCGCGCGCGTTTCCCCGACCATCCGCTTACACAAGAAAATCGAGAGATTTGCTTTATGAAATAACTGAAACGATTCGGTCAAATTTAAATCCTGCAGACCAGGGAATCGTTGGTAGCCCCAGGTTAAGTCGGAGCAACCTACGGAGTTTTACATGGACGAGGTTCCGTGCGAAATCCGGAGGAAATATCTCGGGTACAAAGCCAGGGCGCCGAGGCAACCCCAAGCGGATAGTTGGTAGAAGCACTCATGATCGGCTAACAGCGCTTTTCTGTTGTTTCCTGTCCACTCCACACACGCATAACGTTGTGGTATTTAAAATAACGTGAAACGTTCTTCGGCTAGGCATTCGGCATTTCGTGAAGCCCGTAAGTGAAGCATGGATAAAAGCGTGGCCGCGAGGCTCGGCATTGATTGGTTGGCGGGGAGGAGGGGGGGGGAGGAGACGAGGAGTGAGGTGCTCCACACTGATTGGTTAACGGGGAAATCATGTGACCAGGGGTGAATTGACGAGAAGAAGTAGGCGAGGAGGCGAGGTGGGAGAGAAGGAGTGGGTTAGAAGGTTCCGGAAGGCGAATCACGAGGTGTATCATTTCAAGTGTACACATGTCACGCGTTAAATTATCTGTTGAAGAGCGCCGTGAACGTGGGCGTCTGGGTGAACAGGCCAGACTTACTGCTAAACGATGTTATAAACTTCATGATGCTATAACGTTTCACGTATGCAACAGAATTGCCTTATATACTTGAAAACCTTGAAATGAAAAATAAACAAACGGACCAAGACAATACATTTTTAACCAGCTTGCCTGCACCATCTCCCTTCTTACAATTGCCTAGCAATTCGCCATACACTTATATCTTCTTAAATATTTGGGGGAAAAGTTCGTTCGAACTTCGTCGAACTTTCACTCAGAAGTTCAATGTTTGTCGAACTTTAGAACTTACCAGGGTCAAATATTTAAAAATCGTCGAATTTCTTATCGCGACAAATTGGAAAGTTCCAAATATTCGAAATTTTAGTGCAGTAAAACCGGAAGTTTGAAAATTTCGAAATTTTGTATAGCAGTAAAGTCGAATGTTCGAAGCCTTCCGAGTCCTTTCGAGCCCCTTGGTTCGGTCTTCAAACCTCAGGTTCATAATAAAAAAGCTTGCGGCATCTTTGTTTGTAACTATAGTATAAGCTCGGATATTGTCTTCGCTTTCCCAGAGACATTTGGTGCGTGTTTAATACACAGTCAGGACTGGTGACGTTCGGAATTTTCCATGCACAGGTCACAGCATTTTCAATACAGACGGGCGTGGTTCATCTGTGCATGATTGCATCTGAGTTGAGACGAAATGAGACGAGAGGTTTGTACTATCGAAGAAGGCACCTCCTGTCGGACCCCCAGGACATCTAGGAGAGGACTTTAATATTATCAGTTGATTGCAAACACGTGTGCTTGAGCTCCCGACGATGAGCCATTAAGGTACGCTTTCTGTCAAAAATACCCACTAAAAGGGTAGACATGACTAACAAACTTATCAATGCACTCAATAGCGAGCTTGGATCTTGTGACTATGTCTTACATGATAAAAAAAGACACCAAGACCTATTTTGTTGGTGAAGACAGGAAGCTATTTTGATTGGCCCGCTGACCAATTGTGTTTATTTAGGTTGGAAATATTGTTCACCACTGGAGAGACTGCATCAAGACAACGCGGTTTGTACGTCTCTTATATACAGCGGATAAAAGGTCAATGGTTGTATTAATGCTTCAAAAAAGAAAGTTGATAACTTGATATTAATTGCAAACAACACAACACTCGGTTTACTTCCCTGTGGGACGCCATTCAATACGAAGCGCAAGTTCGTCTGCTTCTTTTCCGTGGGGTTGTGCTGACATTGGTACGCCGAGCTCTGATTGACTCTGATCGAAGGATAGTGGGAAGACCAGAAAGCAAGCTGCCTTGAGGTCTACCCACTATCCTTCGATCAAGCCATTCAGAGCTCGGCGTTTTGACGTCAGCACAACCCCTGCAGAAGAAGCAGACGAACTTGCACTCCGCACGTAACATGCTACTAGATTTCGAAGGATTGCGCACAAGCATGTTGTGCTGTGAGCCTTTCGCAAATCATAAAGTGCAAAAAGAAATGCTGAGGATTTACAAAAGTTTCACACAGAAATAAATGTTTTCAAGCGAACAAGCCGGTCTAAAATTTATCACACCGTTCTAGATCCGTATCGGTTCCTATCCATATCCTTATTCTGCTCTAAAATTTATGCTGCTAGTTCTTGTTTTCGAGTCCTTCGTAATTTGTTTCTAAACAATTAGTCAACGCGATGGGGTGCTAGTCTTCTGGTAATTAAGAGTATTTCCGAAGTTTCAAAAGGGTAATTACGTGTGCACGTTTCGGTGGCACAGAGAACAGAAAGAAACTCCCCAGAAATGGTAAAACAAAAACACAAAATATTCCCCAAGAAGATACTAGACATATACCTCAGCAGTTCATAGTAGATCCTGTTAAGACCAGGTGCGCAGAGCTTTCGTTCTCCAGGGCCATTCGGGTCATTTTGTGTTCACACATCGTGAACAGCCGGTAGTATTCAGCACCAGGCGTTGCAATGGGCTACTTTTCTGCCCGAAGAAGAGGACTTTTTGAAATTCGCAATGTAGCTGGGGTTGCTGGAGACGACCCGAAAATGGTCAACTTAAACATTACCTATTCGTTCAATGGCTTTGTAACGAAGAAAAAAAAATCTTAAAACAGTGGCAAAATAAATTCGAATTTTCCTAAGACCACCATAAACTTCTTATGATGCAAAAAAATATTACGTGACGAAGCATACTTAGTTTTAAAAATTCCCGTTGGTTTCTTTCCATTGGTAGCGAGATTTCGCTTTATGTTGTTTGAATTCAACCCTGTTTCGGGAATTGTTCGGTTTTTGTAAAAAAAGAATGCCCTAAGGCTCGTTCTCAGACTTTAGAATGACAGTACAACCATGGGTCCACCAAAGTTTTTATTTCACGGGAATGTTGTCACAGGCTAACGAATAAAAACACAAGAAGATTTTATATTTTGTTCAGTGACGTGAATTTTTCAATCTTCGGGGAGGCAGTGGGGTTAACCGCGGTTTTATAATTCAGATAGAGCCAAATGAGCCTTTCCGAGCTCCCACTTGGAACTCGTATTTGGGCACGTATGATGAAAAAAAAAAAAAGAAGTAGTGATGGTATTTCTAAAATTACAGGAAAACGGTCAGTTCCGATCGAATTGCGTAACATTTTCAGATAAAAAGGAGAAAGTAATGTTTGTGAACAAAGTAAACGATAAACATAATGAATGTAAAATTTTATGAGTACTCTAAAATGTCGGTTTTATTCTTCCTAAAAAAACAAAGATCACAGGCAACGAAAAGCGTTCCATGACTTCTTCACTTTTGCAAATAAAATTTAAAAAAATAATTCTTTGATGACTACGATATTTTAGATGGTTACTTGTTTGTTTGTTCATATTTTAATGTATCATTGCAATTTTCTATCAAACACCTGAAGTATTAGTAATAGTATACACGATCAGCTCAATAATCAATCAATATGAAAACATGTTTTTATCGATTGAACACATGTGCCTGATATCGATACGTTTCCGATAGCCGCCCTATCTATTCAAATATCGAGACGCTTCTGATATATAACCTTTTCTATTCGGATATCCAATTAACTAACCCTTTAAAGGTCCCTCAAAAAATGTTTTCTTAAGAGTCTGGTTGGGACACGCGTGTCAATAAATAAATTTTACGCGAAAAAAATATTTTTAGAGCAATATTGATGGCGAGAGATTTATTTGAAATTCTGCGCGCGAAGTTCATGACGTCACGGGTCATTCCGGAATGACCATCTCGGTCATGAAGGCGAA